>CATIWR010256572.1:0-50894 GCA_949677035.1 Omphalea diandra | reverse complement strand
GGCACATCTCATTCTCATGTAGGACGCATGTTTATCACTAGCTACCCCGAAGGGTCTTGTTCTCTGACATTTATGTCAGATGGTCCTTGTGGCCCGAACATTGAGCCAACCCTAGTGACGTTTTCATTTCTTTTGCCCTTTCAATTGTTGTGTCATTTTGATTGTCGTACCTATTTGAAATCCTACTGTGTATATCAGGTTTCACATTTATTGTGGGCACGACTATTGAGGTATATACTCTTCTATATAAGGCATTGCTTTTCTCTTTTGATTTTTGTTGCTTTTGAAATTTATGTTATCTTTTCTTACCCTATTCTTTTCTTCTAGCGTTTCTTACTATTCTTTGCAACTGCCTTTTTTATCAGGTACTCCATCATTACTTCTTTGATTTTCATAGTTCCTTCTTCTTCTCTTTCTTTTGGGCATCATGGATAAAACTATAGAACATGCATTGGGTAACCCTAGGAAGTATCAGAGTTCCGTCACTGTTAGGGATTTGGATTATTTTCAATCCTAAAGTGACGTACCTGACATGTACCAATTATCATGTTGTTCTACCAAGTTTAGGGTTTCTGATCATACCAACGCGAAAACCATGGTCATGTATAGAGAACAAATGAAGGTTGGGCTTCGTTTTTTTCCTTCATCCTACCATATTAAGTTTTATGGTTACTTACTTGATTCCTTTAACCCAACTTCACCTGAATGCCTTTAGGATTCTTACTACTTTTATTGAGATATGTGGAGTAAAGGGCCTTAGGCTTATGACATCGCACATCCAGTACTTATACAACATCACCCGTAGGTCTAGCGAACCGTTCCTGGCTTTAATTGCCAATGCGGAGAGCAAGGTTGTGTTCTTCCTTCCCTCTTCCTTAAAGGATTAGTTAGATAAAATTTTCTTCTTCCACCATTCCCTTGATTTCATAAATGTTACTCGAAGATTTATAGACAAACCTTCTGCTATAATATTTCTTATAGGCAACATGATGGGAACTTGTTGTTCCTTGTTATCAACAAATGTTTTAAGGATCAACCTTTTTGGAAGAAATACATTCAGTGATTCATTCAGAATCGCAACAAGGTTGTTGAATTTTTTGTGGGAAAGTTTGAAGGTGGTGACTAGTTCGAATAGGAGGCTAAACCCTTTGGACTAAAGCCTAAAAAGAAAAGAACTAAAGGTATATAACTTTTGCTTTAGTGCTTTATACTTTACTAATATCTACTAAATATTTTGCGATACAGGTTAGATGAAATTTCTTAAGAATGTCCAAATGGACTTGGATGTTAAGGAAGACATTCTGCATGCTATACCCTTAAGCGTGGAAGGAAAGTCCGTTGTAGAGAGCATCCCACCTCTTCTCCCAAAGTAAATAATGATTATAGTCCGCCAACCCCCTCCTCCCCCACCTGCTAAGAAAATTCCCCCTTTTGCTACTTTAAAAAATAAAACGAAGGGAAAAACTATAGAGAAGGTGAAGGAAAGAAAAAAGAGGAAAAATCCCTTCACCATAAAGAGCAACTTTAAAAATGAGCAAGGTGGCTAAGAGAATATTCAAGCCTTATAGGCCCCAAGGGAGGAGTGTCCGAACCTCAAAAAATGGTTGGAAACCAACATGAATGACATTATCCATTACTTTACTATCTGTAATAAATTTTGAACTTTGTCGATCTTCAACTTGACAAACAAGAGTGTTCGACCATTCCTTTCAAAGGCTTTGAGTGCACTGGAGCTATATACATGCTTAGGGGCTTGAAAGTGTTGAAACAGAGTTAGAGAAGGAGACGTGTTGCTAAAGAGTTTTCTGCCATAAGTGCTTATTAGCTTGTACTTATCCTAATTGTATTCACATTTGTCTAACTACATGTTTTCCAAACAGGTGGCTCAAGATAGGATGACTCAGTCAATTAAAGAGCATAAATCTGAGTTGGCCATCGTTCATAATAATTATTCTTTAGAGCTGAAGAATGAAAGGCTCTAGGTGATGAGGTTGAACAAGGCCTTGACTCAAAGGGATGTAGAGTTGGCGAAAAAAAATGAGTTGTTAAAGAAGAAAAATAGTCAACTGAAGATCATTTGCTCTGCCATATGGGTTTGCGTAGTTGTATAGAGGGCACCGTTAGTGTTGGCAAAGCTAACGAGACAAAAATGTTCACCTTGCTTTCCCTCTTCCATATGGCATACTAGAAAACAGTAAAGATGGTTTTAAAATAGGATCATCTAGGAGTGAATTTCTCTAAGCTCAAATGCATAGACTTAGGGAAAATTTATGAAGGATACGTGGCTTGCATGAGAAGAGATAATAGTGAAAAATCAACTTTTGATACTCTTTATCTCACTATTAAGTTTTAGTTTAACGATATATCCCATATAATGAAAGTGGTGATGGTTTGCAGACTTGAGGGGACATCAACTTCTAGTGGCAAATTGGATACAACCATGTTCGAAATGGAAAAACTTATTCCTTTAGTTCCTGTTCCGGATAGGGAGGCTTAGAGAGCCATGTTCCCTCATTTTTTGTTGCCCCCCGCATTAGAGGCTCCCAAGGAGATAGTGGATTTGGAGTTCTCCTGCTTCAAAAGAAGAGCTGAATAATGAGGCCTTTTTTCCCAAAAACCCTAAAAGAGCTCCTCCTCTTCAAGGACCTAAGGAAGCACCAGCTGTTTCAAATCTTTCTCCTCTTGCATCAAAAAAATTGTGCACATCATTGTACCCTATAATATTTTGTAACAAATAATCTTTTGTAATAAACAATTTTCGTCTTCGTTCCTTACTTGTTTTCCCTTTTTCTTATAGTGCATAATGAAAGAACAACTAACAATATATATAAGCTTATATACTTATGCTTGATAACCTATAGTTGGTACTTTCATGGTCAACGAACCTTGAGCTAAAAAGCTTTTAAGTTTACAATTATGAACAAATATGTCGTTAGTTGCATATGTTAAACTTAAAATGACTAAATGTGAAAACTTTAAGAGCTTCCAACTCAAGTATTTTAACAAGAAATGACTAAGTATAACAATTCTTAAGAATGTTTAGCTAGTACATAACTTAAGTAACAAGTTATAAATAAAACTTTATAAGTTGTAGCATTTCTTACTTTATAGTGAGATGGTCTCTTAAGTGAACTTTAGTAAAGTTAAATGTGTAATGAAGAAATTATCTTAATCAAGCCCATAATTTATTTTTAAAACTTTTTTAATATTTACAAATGTTTTATGGCTTTAGAAGGGGGTTTGAATTTGCTCTTAATAGAATTTATGGATTTATTGGCTAAGCCAAACCCTTTATTTAACAGAATTTATGTTTTTGTTGGGTGAACTAAACCCTTTATAAGATGATGAATGTTATGGCTTTTTAAAGTAGGTCAAACCTTTTATAGATAAGACATACTAAAATACCTCTTTATTGATAATATTTATGAAGATTGTCTATATTCCAAAATCTAGGAATTGGTTTCCCTCATAAAGTTGCTAACTAGTAGGCTTCAATTCTTGTCACTTTTTGGACTAGGTATGGTCCTTCCTAATTAGCTCTGAATTTTCCTACACCAACATCTCCTTTGCTTCTTTCAACTTTTCTAAGTACAAGATCACCTTTCTGAAAGGAACATTGTCGAACTCTTTTGTTATGATATAAAGCCACTTTTGCTTTGTACGTTATTGCATGAATGACTACTTGTTCTCTTTATTCTTCAAGTAGATCAATATGTAATCTTACTCCTTTGTTGTTAGCCTTTAGATCAAAATGTTAAATTTTAAAACTCTCATGCCTATCTCTACTGGAACTACTATTTCTATTCCATAAGCTAGACTGAATGGGGACTTTCCATGGGCTTTTCTAGTGGTCGTTCGGTATGTCTAAAGAACATGAGTTAACTGTTCATCCCGCTCTCCCTTAGCTTCATCTAGCCTCTTCTTCAGTCCTCTGAGGATGGTCTTGTTGGTGACTTCGGTTTGCCCATTCATTTGGACATAAGCTACTGAGGTGAATATGAGATTGATGTGAAGGTTCTTACAGAATTCTCTAAAGTTGTGACAGTTGAACTACTAGCCATTGTATGCGTTTAAAGTGTTCGAATTGCCAAACCTTCAAATAACCTCTTTTCAAAAGAAATTTTCTACCTTTTTGGTTGTGATAGTGGCCACTTCTTCTGCCTCTTTCTATTTAATGAAATGGTCAATATTGATGATGATGAATTTTTTTTTGTCTTGTCGTTTGAGGAAAAAATCCAAAGATGTCCATTCTCCAAGTGGCAAACAGTCAGAGACTAGTAATACTAATCTGCTAAACTACTAGGGCTCTAAGGATTCTATCAGGTTTTTGATATTTCTCATAAGATTGTACTAATTCTTGCACATCTTGCTTGATTATATGCCAATGGAATCCTTAAAGTAGAGCCTCGTGGGCTATGGCATGTGATCCTTCATAGGTTTCTCATATCCCCTCATAGATATCTTTAAGAACATTTTTGTCTTCCTCCTTGGAGATATATTTTATCCAAGGGTGCATTGTTGATGTCCTGCAAAGTGTTCCATCATGTTATGAAACTTGGTTGCTCTTTTTTGTACCATTAAAGCTTTTATCCAATCTTCTGGTAATTATTTTTTGTCGAGGTACTGGATGATTAGTCTCATCCATGTGTCTAATCTTGTGATGTTTAGGATCTCCTGTTCAATTATGACAGGATGTAATCATTCTTCCTTGAGTGGAAAGTTATAAAATGCCTCTCCATGCTCTATTGTTGCTTTGGCGATATTGTTAGCTTCATTGTTCTATTCCCTAGGGATTTAAGTAATGTTCTATGTCCCTCCTTACTGAGTGAGTTTGTTGAATAAGGATTGAAACTTCTTTAGATATTTTGCTAGATCGTCATCCTTATTTTGAAGTCTTTTGTACCTGGTTAACGACTAACATAGAGTCATTAAAATTTACAGCTCTTCTGCTTTCACTTTAAAAGCTAGTGTAAGGCCAATGATCAAGGCTTTGTATTCTGTAACATTGTTAATAACATTGAATTTTAAAGTAATAACATATATTATTTTAATTTTACCAGAGTTTTGGAGAATCACTCTAGCTCCTACTCCTTATTCATTGGAGGCTCCCTCTGCATGCATAGTCCATGTGTCCTTTTATGGTTTATCAATGTGTTCATCCCCTGTCATTTCCATAACAAAGTTAGCTAAACACTAGGCCTTCAAGGCCAATCAGTGTTTATACCTGATATCATTCATTAACTTAAATGGCCAATGCACTAGTCTTCTTGATGTATCAGGCATTTGAAGATCTTTTTGTAGAGGTTAGTCAGTTTGAACCATAATAGTGTGTGCTTAAAAATAAGGTCTCAATTTTCCTATTAAAGTTATTAGTGTCATGACGAGTTTTTCTAGCTTCGAGTATCTTATTTCAGTCCCACAGAGAACTATGCTAGTGTAGTAGATTGGAAGTTGTTCATAATTCACTTCACAGACAATAATTGAAGCTAATGTTTCTGGTCCAACTATCAAGTACATGTAAAGCATTTCACTTTCTTCAGGGATGAGGTAAAAACTGTCTTGAGCTTATCAAACACTGTTTCACAATCCTCTGACCATCTGAAGTGCTTTACATTCTTCAGGCTTCTGTAAAAAGGAAGACATCTCTTTATTAAATAAGAGATTAATTGTCATAAGGCTGTAAACTTTTCAATAAGCTTTTGAATCTTGTTGATGGTTTTTGGAAGTTTCATGTCCATGATGGCTTGGATCTTCTTAAGATTTACCTCAATGCCTCATTCTGAAATCATGAATCCCAAGAATTTGCCTTCTTTGACCCCAAAGGTACATTTTTTTAGGTTCAGCTTCATATCATATGTGTTCAAAATACTAAAAACTTCATCTAGATCATTTGCATGAGATCCTTCTTACTTTTATCATTTATATATACTTATATATTATTACCAATTTGGTCTTTAAACATACAGTTCATGAGCCTTTAATAAGTTGCTCATGCATTCTTCAACACGAAAGGCATCTTTGTATGGCAATAAGTTCCTTGATTTATGAAAAATGCAATTTTCTCTTTATCTTCTGGATCCATAGGTATCTGGTAGTATCCTTACACCGCATCCAAATAGTTATACCTAAAAAATAAGTTGTTGAACTACTAGCTAGTTGATGTTCGACAATGAGTAGCTATCCTTCAGGCACACCTTATTTAGGTTAGTGAAGTCAATGCACATCCTCTATTTGCCACTTGATTTCCTGACCATCACAACACTAGTCATCTAGTCAGGGTATTTCACTTCTCTAATAATACCTACTTTTTGAAGTTTAGCTACTTTCTTTCCTATGGCTTTTTGCCTTTTTGAGGTGAAGCACTTTTTTTTTTTATGCTTAATAGGTTTAACAATGGGGCTCCACATTTGGCTTATGGCACACCACCGAAGGATGAAGTCTTGATATCTCTTTTGGTTCAAAGGCAAACGCCTCTATGTTCTCGAAAATGACTTGGGTTAGCCATTTTGTTACTAGTTGACTCATATATGCACTGTACTTAATTATTTTATAAGTTAAAATCTCAACTTTAGTTAACTTATAAATTGGTTATGTTTGTTGTCACTGTTCGGGATCTATTGGTTAAACCTCATATATTTTATCACTTTGTTCTAGAGCTATATGATAGCATTCATTTGTAGTCTTTCGGTTTCCCCTCAATGTTACAACTCCTTCAGGTTTTGGTATTTTCATGATCAGGCATCTTGTGCTCTCCATTGCTCTTGTCTGAAAGAGGTATCCTCTTGTTATAAGGGAACTTCTTATTTATGCGTGAAAGGTAGTTTGAGAAGATGATGTTAACTTGAATCATTCGTCTACCATCTCGACTATTTGTGCAGTAGTTTCAATGGATCGTAGCTATTTTCCTTATAATCCTAAGAGTAGTCTTCATGTTCGTCTAAGTTCATCAGTGTTCCCCCCTACCATGTAGACCTATTCAATGATGAAATTGGTTGTACTTTCCTCACATACAAGTAATCATTTAACAAGGTACTCATTTAAGATTCCTTCCACAACTAGGGAATCATTATAGGAGGTATCAATATCTCTTTTGTCTTCGAGGCTGAATGTGATTCGTAGAAGGCTTTGATGATTACTAATAAGGAAAATTTTTAAACGATGTCATTTCTTGCTTCATGTACTAAGTTGGTCTCCTTCTATGATCACACTGAACACACTTGCTATTCTTTAGTTAGGGCATTCTTTTGTTCTTATTTCTTGATCTTCTTCTCTAGGTATTTTCCCTTTGTTTTTTTAACAAACTTCCTAAGTGCTCCAGTCTGTATGAGTCTTTTGACTTCTTTCTTTAGGTCCCAGCACTGTTCAATGTCATGTATATGATCTTCATGGAACCTACAAAATAAAGTCTTGTCCTTCTTAGTAGCCCTATCAGGGTTTAGAATTCAAGGATACTATATGTCAGTGTTGTTTTATTTAATCCAAAGCAAAATATTATCTCGGGTGTTATTTAATAATGTGAATTACGTGTCTGTGTTGTTCTTCATTTGGGCAGAGAAAGGAATATAACTCTATAAGATTCGACGGTGGGAGCTACCTGCTCTTTTTCCTTGAGTTATTTTTTTATCTATCGTTTGCTACTCTTCCTATCTTCTCTTTTTCCTTCGTCTAATTCGATATACCTTTGAGCTAGGGTTGAACATTTGGTTGGTTCGATTCAAATTGAACTGGAATTTTAAAAATCAAATATACCAAATTTAGTTTAAATTAAAATCGAACTGACCGAAATTTAAAGAAAAATGGACGTAAATTGAAACCAAATAAAATCGATTTGGTTCGATTCGATTTTCAATTTTGGGTTCTCAATGGGCTGTAATTGTGATAATTTAATTTGAACTTTTTTTTAATCTTATATAAACTTTCAATGTTAGTTGTTGAACAATTTATTTTTACTTTTTTGAACTCAAATTAAAAGACAAACTAAAAAAACCCACAAATCGGTTTATTCGGTTTTCTCAATTCTAAACTGAATCAAAATTGAAAACCAAATTTCTCTATTTTTCTAAACGAATCAAATTGAATTTATTTTAAAATTGAACAGAATATAACAAATTCACTCAATTTGGTTTGGTTTTTTAGTTTCAGTTTGGTTTTGCTCGCCCCTACTCTGAGCTATGATTATTAGCTCAAAGTAAGAGTCATTAGTTTTTATGTGGAACTTGTCTTTGAGTCTGTCAAATGTCATTTCACTTCTTATGGCTTCCACAATTGTGTCAGCATTTATTATCTTGACTTCCATGACGTCTTTATTGAATCTGTCCATGTATTCTCGAAGGATTTCACCTTCCCTTTGTCTGCAATACCTTAATGAGCTTGTTTTCCTCTTGTGAGGAATGTTAGTGTCGATTATAGATAGAAAAGGATACTTTAAATCGTTAAAAGAATGAATAAAATGAGAAAGTAGTTGAAGATACAACCTTTGTGTTGTTTCAGTGAGAATAGTAGGGAAAACCTTATAAAGTATAGTATCGAATATGTTGTTAAACAGAATGGCGGTTCGAAAGGTTGACAGCATAGAAAGTTTCCACTTGGGTAGAAACTTTTCTTCAATGATTTCCCATGTTAAAGGTGAAGTTTCTAGATATTTTTTTTATGAAACCATATTTGACTTTTGAGTATTCTATTTGAGATTTAACCTCATTATCAGTGGCAGTCTCCGTCAGCTTTTTGCCATATTTGGTTGTGGCCTCATCCATGTTCGTTTGCTACGCGATTTTGGAATGTAAAGGTTCTCACAATTGAGGTTGTGACTCTTTATTATGCTCTCCAGGATTCTCCTTGGATTGTTGCGTATTTAGTACTACCAGGTTTGCATTGAAAGCTCTGGTCATCTATTGATTAAAGTTTTTTATGGTTGTTTGCATAGTTCTTGTTAGAGTCTCTTGAAACTGCATTAAAACTTCATTTGCAACAATGATCAAATCAGTAATATTAATGCATACAGTGTTTACTTGTGCCATACTTGAAAATGCATTATCCTCCTCATGAGTTGGAAGAATAGGAATGAGATTATTTCTAGTAGGATGAGCCATTACTTGCTTTGGATTAAAGGCAAAAGTTTTGTTTTTACGAGAGATATGTATTTAAGGATGTAAAGGTAGGAATTTTAAAAGAGATAATTAATGAAACAGTAGAAAAAGTTTTCCATAAATGACGCCAATTAATGGTTCTTTCATCGCCGAAAAGGATAAATGACCTATTAAATAAACAAACAAATGTATGTTAAAGAAATTGTGTCATCCACAGTCATTTTGATGCTTAATTTAGTTTGGGAGCTAGAGAGCCTGAAAGTTTAAAGAACTTGAAAATGAAAGTAAACAAAAAAAAAACCTAGTAAAAACATACTTTGACTATAGATAATATGATTATTTATACTATTCTTGATTTTAGATTCTTCACAAATGTACTAAAAAGAGTATTTGTTGAGTTTGTCCCTATTATTTCGAAATATACAAAAAAAAAAAATACTACATAATCACCCTCTGTTAGTCAAACGTTAGAGATGTAATTATCCTTCACTGATTGAATATTGTGTACTTCTAGTATGTTCTGAACGTTGTTATCATTCGATTATACTATATACAATTATTCAATCTTAAGGACATATGTCGTTATCCTAGAGGACACATATATATTGTGATAGTGTTTAATTAGGCAAACACTATCGATTATGAATTTTAACCCTTGTCAAGTGGGTTTTATAGTTGTTTTGGAATTATTCCTTCAAATGTTGTGTGGCTATGTAAATCTCGTTTTATAATATACATATGTAAAAATCTCGTCTTATAATATACATATGTAACTAGATGTTGAAATAAGGATAATATGATGTGGATGCATCAACTATGTGGCAATTTTTTTTTTAGATTTTGTTTGTTTCAAATAGAGTTGATTAAGAAAATTTAAATTCTTGTGAAGTTTTTTTTTAAATGTTACAATGAAATGAAAAGTAAACAAAAATTACATTTTCTTTTGATCATTCAACGTAAAGAAAGTAATTAATTGATGAAGAGGTGAGTAGGTCTAACTTCCTTAGAAAAATTAAAAATTATTCTTGAAACTATTACTATAAATATTTCTTTAAATATGTTTATTTAATAAAATAAATTTTTTATGACAATATATTTGAATAAAATAATATTTTATAATATATTTAGTGGTTTTCATAAATATAATGTTATTATATTTCACACGAAATAATATAAAAATCAAACACGATAGATTCCACTTGATCATGAAATATATTTCTAAATATATTATTTTTTTAAAAAATATTTTTTATAAAAATGAGTACTTTTACATTAAATAAAATTTTACTTGAATGAGATGGATAAAAATGAAATAGTAAATAATACAACTTATAAACTCTTATTTGAAAAGCCAAAAACAATACGTAAGATAGATAGATTCTAAATTTATAATTTTAATTATTTTCCAAATAAGTAAAAGATTAAAAAAAGTAAAGGTATATATTTTCAAAAAATTATATAATTTTGCACATCTACATGTCAAATGAAGAGTAATTAAACTTTTTTTTATATGAAATAGAATAATTTTTATTGATAAATCTCAAATACAAGGTTATGAATAAAATATAAAAAATTAAAGTTTGTAATTTATAATAAATTACATTGACACTAAATATATTGAATTTAGTTAAAAAAGTGATGATTTTATCTGTAGAAACATAATTATATTTATAAAGCATTAAGCTTGATGTAAAATAATATACATGCTCTTTTTTAGTGATAATGTTAAGCTATAATTGAATATTCATACCTTTAAATAAGTTTAATAGATGATATTACCATCATTAACATAAGTTAAAACCCACCATCTGCAAGATTTGGTTCGACATTATGGATTAAACTTATTCAACTCAACTCAGATTGGGATCTCAATTTAATTATTAGCATTAATTCGACCCATATGTGTGATTTTTCCACTCATTTTAACAATCCTTTCAAGAAAATATCATCGTGTTCAAGAAGTGTCACACAAGTAAATAAGCAACATTTTCACTTGTGCCTAACCAGTTCACTCGAGTTGTTGTATAAAGAGTTTCAATTAGTACTTCATTAATTTTATATGTTCATACCCTTACTTTCAAATAACAGTCTCTAATAGTCACTTTCAAATAATAATCTTTAATTTAAGTATCAAAATGAACTTATAGCATAATACCAGACTCTTCTCTCACTCTCTTTATTTTACAAACTCAATATAGAAAAACTCAAGCCACTTAACCAAGCATAAGAAGATTCTATCCAATTCGATACCTACATACGACAATTAGATTAATCGCTTTAACAACATCCTTATAAACTCATTTCATAAAAATTAATAATAATTTATATATAAAAAGAATTATATTTATAAAAAAATGTAAATTTTATATACAATGAAAAAATAAAAATAATATAAATCTATAAAAATAAATTTATAATTATTAAACTAAAAAAGATGAAAAATAAAAAATAAAAATAAGAAGAAACTTCAAGAAAAAGACAAAGAATCAAAAGAAAAAACTTGAGCGGATCCACAGCAAATTATTGTTAAGTTTTCCTTCCTTAAAAAAACATTTTTTCCCCCTCATTTTGCAGTCATTATTTATCACCTATCTTATCTTATCTTATGTTCCATTAGACCAAATAAAATGTATATAGAGCAAGTAATTCAACGAATATTATGAATAGAAAATGTGAAGCCTACAATTTCACCTGCAAAATTGGCCGCCACAATCTCGTGCGTATGGAAGTGACCCAACAGAACAACAAGCAACGTATGCATTGACTCAGATGGCACTTGAACAAGACATAAAGCACGACATGGGTATCGCACGCACCTATATCCTATAATATTATTTAATCAACCAACCTCCTAATAAGATTTCACGTCCTCTCTAAAAAGCAATTCTTCTACCTGCCTATCGTCTCCTGTCAACTCCATGACAGCCTAATAATATTACTAAGTGTCCCATGACCATTGGGTTGTGAATCGTATATTGTCCTTGCAAAGACAGAAGAAACAAAAGAAAAAGAACCTATAGTATGTAAGCTGCTTTGCTTCCGATATCGTTAATCAGACTCAAAATCTAACCTTCATTCATTTTGAAGGAAGTGGGAGGAAAATAAATTAATGCAATGCATCTTATTATTACTATTCTTTGGAGTATTGGGGGAAGATATTGTATTGATGACGTAAGGCTTTTGACTTAATGATCACATCTATATTTTTAATTTTTTGTTCCACAATAAATATAATTTATAATTAATTAAACAATTAAATTTCAAACTAACAACCTTTTAACATCAAAAGTTAATTACATATTATTGAGTTAAAAATAATTTAATCTCTACACAGTTTTATTTGTATTAAAATTCAGCGTTAAAGATAATTAAAGTATTATGGAATTAAAAATAATTTATATTTTTAATCTCTCAATTTCAACATATAATTATTTTTGTTAAGGTTGAGGATATGTGCTTAATAAGATGTATAAAAAGTTAATATGCATTACCATTTTTAAAATTTAAAAACGTTAGCCAATCAAAAAATTTATAAGGCGTCCTCTGCGGCCCCAACAAAGAGAATAGGTAATTAATATATATTATTAATTTTAGTTTTAAAATTATTTTAAAATTATTGTTTATCATTTAATAAATAATTGCATATAATATATTTATATGTCATTATTTTATATTAAGTTATAAAAAATTATCATATAAAAAATCTAAATAAAAAATTTTAAAAATTAACTATCATATAAAAATCTTCTACAAAAATTAATTTTTTTAAAGAGAAGATTAAAAACTTAAAAGTAAAAATTATGAATAAAAAGTCAAAATTATATAAAATATTTCTAAATAGGAAATTTAAAATTTATAAATTCTAAACAACTCCTAAAAAATTTAAAAAATAAAAATTCTCAATAATAAGTCAAAATTTAAATTAATTTCATTATTTTTAAAAATTCTAAATATATGAGAGATAGTATTAGTGTAATAAATTATCATTAATTACTCTATTATAATTTGGTAAATTTTCTTCTAAAATTATATCACACAAGATTAAAAGTATAAATTGATATATCATTTTTTTACAACCACCTCACATAATATCATTTATTTGATTGATTGATTGATTGTTATAAATTATTTTGTTCATAGTGTAATAAATTGTCATAGATTATCTCGTTCAAATTTACATATTTTTTTTTAAATTTGTGTCACAAAAAATTAAAAATATGTATTAATAGATAATTTTTTTTGTTAAAACCACCTCATACAAGGTATATATTTTATCTTAAAATTGTATCACACAAAATTAAAGATATGAATTAATAAATAATTTTTTTATTTAAACTACCTCATATATAGGTATATATATAGTTTACAATTATCAATTAATTTATTTTTAATTATGAAATAATTAATACTATTTATTTAATTGATTATCATTAATTATTTCATTAAAATTTAATAACTTCTTTCTTGAAATTATACTTCATAAAATTGAAGGTATAAATTAATAAACAATCAGTTGTTATAACCATCTTCAAATATAATTATAAATTTTAAGACATTTACTTTATCATTTATTTATTTAATAATAAATTTATAAAAATAATTTAATTAATTTATTTATTTAATAAAAATAAAAAATATTAAATTTATGTGAAATTTACTACTATAATCATATCGTATAATATGTAGTTCACAATTAGTTGATTTAATTAGTTTTATATCAATTTTTAAGAATATTTTTTATTTTTAATATTATATATATTTTATTTGTTAAAATGATTTTAATAACATTTTAAATTTTTATTTTTAAATTAAATTAATCAAATTAAATAATTTAAAATTAAATTAAATTGATTGGTTTATGAATTGATGGATATTAAACATATTATTTTAATTTGAAATACAGAAAATGAGAAAATAATAGTATTAAAAAAGGATGTGTTATGGTGGGGCCATGCTCTCTTATTGTCCATAATAACCGCAGCCAACCAGCATAGTCCACGGGCCAATAAGAAGAGACAAGGGAATCTTTCTCAAATGGGAAGAGAATATGCTAAGTTGACGGTGGAGAGACATTCTACTCCTCCACTAACCTTTATTTTTTTATTTTATATAATATATAAAAAATTCCCTTATATTAATATTCTTATTTACATATTATATATATTAAAGTAATTTCTTAAACCCCATTGCATTAGCTTCCACTAATGTGCAGACATTTCCCCATTAAAGGAAGTTTGGTATAACTAATGAGCGTAGCTAAGAGTCGCTTAACACTCATTAATTCATAAAAAGTATTTAATACAAATTTAAAATAACAATTAATAGTTGATTGATGTGTTAATCAATTGTTATTATAATATTTCATTTCAACTTCAGCTACTAATAGTTAATATAAAATAAAATTACCATTTTAACAGTTTTCTTTTAACTTTTTTATTTATTGATTTTAATACATATTATGTTGAAAAATATGCATCTCATATATTAAAGACACTCACAAATATTCTCATATTTGTAATATATATTCTTCTTTATTTTTTAAAATTATTTAATTAATTAAGTATTTATGTAGAAGCTTTATAATAATGAGTTAACATATATAAATTAACAATATATGCATGTCAATTATATGTAACATTTGTCCCACATCATTATTATTCATTTTACAAATTAACAATAATAGTTACACATAATTTATTAAATATTTAATATCTATCAACTATACTTAACAGCTATCCCAAACTGTTCTTAAGTATTTCGATTAATTAGGCATTAAAAAATGTTTATAAAAGTAACAAATAAATAATGATAACTCTAATAATTAATTTTAACTATCAATAAAAATAACTGTAATGTTTTTGAATGAAAGGACACTTATATCATTTTACATCTAATAATATATATATATATATATATATATATATAGGTAAATTTTCCCATAAAATTTTATTATGAGTTAATGGAGGAGAGACCCTACAAATTTTTTTTATTATAAAAAAACTAAAATTAACTAATAAAAATAACTGAAGTAATATCTTATGATTTTTTTTTTCTGGAACATTAGATGGTAAAGTGAACTCAATTAATATTAAGGACTTCTTTGTTTTGTTTATTTTATTTTTTTTTTTGTCACGAGAAATATTTTTTAGAATATGAGAGATTGTGCAGCTCTCTAAATAGTTTAGTTGCTAAATTTTGATCGGGAGGTGGGAAAGATTCTAAAAAGGTTCAGAGGCAAAATTGGGGAAAAATGAGCAAATCAAAATTAAGAGAAGGAATGGATTTAAAGAAAATCAATATTTTCGATATTGCTATGCTTGGAAAACAAATCTGTACATTGATTTCTAACCCTCAGTCTAGATGAGTTAAAATTTTGAAAGCTATTTGTTTCTCCATGTGGTAACTTTTGGACTGCTAAACTATATTGAATATGGATGATTTTTTTTTTTTTTGGAAGATATCATGAAAAATTATAAAGGTTTTAGATGGAACATTGGCGATGGAGATTCAATGTCAATTTTGGATATTATCTGGGTTTCTTCTATTTAATACTTCAAAATATTTTCGATAATGAATATACCTATATTCATTATCGAAAAAAAGACTCTGAAAGTTCAATCTAATTTATTTTAAAAAAATTTTTTAATGAGAAAATGGAGGCTATTCAAGAGATTCTGATAGGATCTACTGGCTGTCCGAATAAATTTATCTAGCATTATGAGAAAAAATGAGTCTGTAATATCAATTTCCACCATCACTTTTTAAATTTAAATAAGATTCTCAAATGCCTTCTTTAATTCTTTATACTGTAGGTCCGTATGCAAATTCACTTGATCTCCAATCAGAATTCTGATATACATATAATTTAATAATGTCACATCAACTCCATTTTAAAATTATATTATTATGATTATTATTATAAATCACATTATATCTCTGAGTGATGATATGTGATTGATAATTTATTGTCACCAAATAATTAAATAATCGATCTCAAACTTTCATTAAAGGAAAATAAAATTCTTAAAAAGAAAGAATAAAATAAATTATAAATGAGAATTTGAAGGTAAGCTTATTCACTAAATGTTGACGACATTGCTAGAGGCATTGTTACTAGGAAAGATGGTCAAATTATCCTTGTAACCATTTCATGAATCAACCTTACGAAAAAGAAAATATCTCAGAGAATATTATATGTAGACAGAGAAAAAGCCAAAAAAAAAAAGATGTTGAGAAATAAATTTATGATCTCCGGCATTACACGCATTTCCAAATTATTGGTTGAGATATTAACATTTATTAGATGATTCATAAGAAACCAAAAGCAACCAACCAATGACTAGAGCCAGATTGATGGAAAAACAAGAATACTAATCCTGTGTTACTCAATAATATTTATTTCCCAACAGACAACACCAACCATTAGAAGTTGCATAATATTAAAAGGTAGGAAATCACTATAATAATAGGCCTTGTTTCCGTGGATCGTAAAGTCAACAGAATGAACGCTCGAGGATCATGATCTCAATTAAATTCCTAGCAATAAAAAGCCCACTGGCGTGGCATTGTAGCATTGCCATTTTGTAATCCAATCGAAGAAGGAAAAATCCTCACATATATTTGTTTAAATTACAACCCTAAAATACTCTTTCTTAAACAACAAATCAGCCCACCACTCTTGCTTTTCCAGTATACCACTTCCTCATTATTTCTTTCCTCTTTCCTTTCCATTTCCTTCCTCTTGCGCGGCCTAATTTACATATTGTCTCTTTCTTTATATATAAAAGCGTTTGATTCCCACAACATATCTTAGACCAAACATGTCTCGTAGTTGCTCACTGTGTGGAAATAATGGCCACAACTCTCGCACATGCGTCGAGCATCCTGCTGGCGGCGGTGGTGCAAGTGATGCCGCTGCACAAGAGAATACTAATGGTATCATGCTTTTTGGTGTGCGAGTCACCGCTGAAAGCAATTCTTTCCGAAAAAGTGTGAGCATGAATAATCTTTGCCAGTATGACCAGCCTCATCAGGAGTCCAACGCTGATGTTGCTACCGGTTACGAATCCGACGATGTCCTTCACACCTCCGGCCGTAGCCGGGAGCGCAAACGAGGTATTTAATTAAATTTCAAATCATTCACACCATGTAGCATGATTTTTTTTTTTCGGTTAATTAAGCTCAGTCTGGCTGAAACTCGCAACTCACAACGCTAGAAAAGACTATAATATTGTATCTGATATGTGTTTACTGAATTTTTTTTTTTTTGCTTTGGATTTTGGGTTATTAGGGGTGCCGTGGACTGAGGAAGAACACAGGCTTTTCCTGTTAGGGTTGCAGAAAGTAGGAAAAGGAGACTGGAAAGGTATTTCAAGAAATTTTGTGAAGACACGCACTCCTACCCAAGTAGCTAGTCATGCTCAAAAGTACTTCATCCGAAGAAATAACCAAAATCGCCGCCGCCGCCGGTCTAGTCTCTTCGACATCACCACTGATACAGTAGGTCCAAATCAGGGTTTCCATTTATTAATAAATTACCTCTACCTTAAATGAATTTAATCAAACTGGTTTCAATTTTACAGTTCTCCAGTTCATCAATGGAGGAAGTGCAGCAAGTCAACCAAGAAACTGTCAATTTACCACTGCCGCCACAGCCTCACATGTGCAACAATAATCTTGGAGGAATATTTCCGATATCAAGTTTCCCTGTGGGCCTTAGCCCTGTAGGATTAACGGTAACGGGCGACAACCCAACGGAGAAGCTGTCGTTAGGATCAAACAGCTGCTTATCGAAAGCTAAAACA
The DNA here is from genome assembly GCA_949677035.1 of Omphalea diandra. Lineage (NCBI taxonomy): Eukaryota > Viridiplantae > Streptophyta > Magnoliopsida > Malpighiales > Euphorbiaceae > Omphalea > Omphalea diandra. Next base: position 33,004 of record CATIWR010256572.1, on the reverse strand, counting down.
TCAATATCAACACCGACATCATCATCACCATCATTATCATCCAAGCTGATTCGTCCAATACCGATAATTCCGGTTCCTCCATCTTCAAAGATGGCTGATCTTAACTTGAACCAGAAGAGTCCCACTACAGAGCAACCTTTGCCACTGTCATTGAAGCTCTCTACTACTTCGCCTTCGTCAGACAAGCAGTCACCGACGACGCATTCTTCTTCATCTTTTCAGACCATGTCTGGTGGTGACAGCATCATTAGTGTTGCTTGAAGAATATATGCGTGATGGAAGGTGTTTTGTTTAATTTGTGATTTATCAGCTTAATAATTAATGAAAACGAGTAAAAAAAAAAAAAAAAAGGGTAGGTTATGATGGTGTTATTATTATTAGGTGATTCCTTGTTTGATGATGTACAGGTTTAGAAAAGATGGCAAGTCCTTTTCGTTTGTGAGAAAAAAAAAAAATTTGGATTCTTGTATAGTTTGTCTGGTTTCTATCTTTTTGTGGTGAAGTGATAGGGCACGCGGTACTAGCTAGCAGCAGCTCTCATCTTTACCTCCATCCATTCAATTTGGTTGGTCTGCTGATCAGGTTGTTTTTAGGACTCTCAACTGAGGAATTTGAATCATTATTTGTTAGTAATATTCTGTTTATTATGTGAATTTCCACTATGATGCTTTGGAATTTTTGTGTTTCTGGTGAGGGGATCAAAATGATTTGGTTGCATTTTTGTTGTTACTAAAGGGAAGGAGATGCGCACACCACACAAACTAGGATCTTTATTTGTGACCATTATTGTCCAAACTGCTTTTGATTTTATTGCATCCTGGAGTCCAGTCTATAAATTTTTCGGCCATTCTAAGGTGTGTCGCACACAGACGGGGTTCTCCTTACTCCACATTTCCTATAAACTTTCAATGTCATTTATTTTTAATTATCAATATTTGAGAAAATCAACAACCTTCCGTGAAGGTATTAAAGATTTCAAATTGATTGTGAAAAATATATGTGTAATTATATAGGTTAGCACGCTTTTATAAAATAGGTCATAATTCTATGAAAAATATGCCATGTTACTAATTCATGTTTTAATCAGCGTGTGTTTTGTGTTATATTAATAAAAAGAATAACCTTCCGTTAAATAACACTGATGTCATGTTCAGAAATTATGATTATACACACCTAAAATACATTACTTATAAATATATGAGATCAACATAGAATAAAATTCAAATTCATCTAATAATTTTCTTAATCTTTCGTCAAGTATATGTTGATATTTGCAACGAGAAAATCCATGAATTTCATTCGAGGATTGATGAATCAGGGGTGCTGATATCCTTGTCATAGCGAGTAACTGGAGATGGCCTGAAGGGCCATGTAAGATAAATTATTGGCTGAGATAACTTCATCATAAGGGGCTTGATTAGGTAGAACTGGGTCAGTCCATGTTTTCCTTTTCTTTATATGAAATGTAATAGTTCATTACTTCACAATTAATGAAATAGTTTATGGTTTTTTTTTTAAATCATTTTTTTTTAATTAGGACCTACTAAATTAATCAGATACTTTGATCTACAATATAATTAACCACGTTCCTAGCTGGGGAAGGTAATCGAGTAGTGAATGATGCTTTAAGTCTCTTGATACTTTTCTTTGAATGACAAAATGTAGAGGGGATGGTTTTTGCCTAAATGAAAATTCAATTTGACTCTATTCAGAAAATTCAATCCAACTTGAAATTAAGAGATTTGAAATAAATAAAAAAAAAATTAAGCTTTTTAAATATACTCTAATCTAATTTGTTGGTTTATTCAAGTTGAATCAACCTTAACTCTGACTCTGAATAATTCAAATTTGATTTGAATTAAATTAATAAAATAGTATTTTTTTTATTTTAAAAATTAACACTATAAGTGATCCAACGGAATTTAAACTAAAATCTGAAAATAATCTAAAATTATTTCTATACCTTAACTCAGTAATTTGAATTGAACCATCCACAATTAATTCAAACTGAAATTGACTATTTATTTGATTGCCACCAATAGATGATGAAAGTGGATAAGCTGATCAAGAAAATGCTTCGTTTGCCCACATGTTTGCCTTGAGAAAAGACAGCTAACATCACTTTTTTGTTGCAAATATAAGGCCTCATTTGGATTGAGGCTTTAACGTTTATGAATTTATCAAAATTTATAAATTAAAAAATTTAAGTTTTTAATTGAATTTTGATCTTATGAAAATTGCGATATATTTCTTATGCATAAAAATTCATGATATTTAAAAGAAATTTTAAAATTAAAAAGTTGAATAAAATTTAAAATGAGAGATTTGACAAAAATCCATATCTTGAACAGATTTTTAGAATTTATCATTTTAATAGATTTTGAAAGGGGATCGATTATAAACAATTCATAAATTTTGATTTATTTTTTCACATTCAAACTGTAAATTTTTGTACAAATTCATAAAATTTGCCTAATCTCTCAAATCAAACGTCACTTAAGAAAAGAAAAGGAGTTAAAAGAATCCTTCATGTGGAGCTTCCACTTTTACATTGCAGGCTTATAGCTTTTTTCCTGATTATCTTTTCGTTTTGTATTTTCCCTGAAACTTTACAAGTTCCTGCCTTTCTATCTGGTCCTCAATGAGGAACTTTTCCTGGTGTTGCCATTAGCCCTTTTCACTCCCCTTCCTGCCAAAATACATCAAAGATAAGATAAACAACATTTGAACTATAATCTTCATTGGATTGGATGATCTAGCCCTGTTAAATAAATAACTATGAAGTAATATGTGGTGCCAAATTATCATAGATTTGCAGCATGGCATGCAATAATGTAAAGGCAAGTTCTCATGTCTCATACTTTGAACTCCTAATTCTGTTCAAACAGAAAATGGCAATAAACTACACATTTTTTTGCTGAACAGATTGTGATTTCCCTTCTCAGCTTAAAAAGTATCAAATTTCAATCATATTAGAAAAACTAAAAGGAAACGCAACATCTTTTTTTTTTTTTTAATTCCAATTGACTAAACAATTTAATCCAAGTTTGTGGTGCAAAACTTTTTCTCCCTCTTTATACACAATAACTAATCTATATTTTTTTCGATGAATAACTTTCTTTCGGAAAAGAATTTGTTATAACAAACCATGTTAGGAATAAAAAATCCAATCAATTTATTTCTCTTGCTCAAAAATCTTGAAATTGCAATTTTCTCATTACAATTTTTAAATCTAAAGGAATCATTTTTATATATTTCCCACTTTAGCAGTCACATTGCAAGATTATTGCGGGTCGCAATGTTAACTGTCAATAGGAAAAAAAAAAAGGTGAAAGTCACAAACAACTTGCCTCAATTATCTTTATATAAAATTTTTCTTTAAGAGAGAAAAGACAGATTTTTGCTATGTGGTGACACCTCATTTTGGGCTGCCAGAATTTCATTGGAAAGGTCTCGGAGCAACTTGTTTTGTTTTTTCATTGCAAAACAAGGCAAGGCTGCAATTTTTGCCAGAAACTTTCTTGGTCATGTAGGCATTCCACAGTTTTATACCCAACTACCGTTTCTGCCATTGGCATTTCAATAATGAATGAAGAACAACATTTGACAATATAGACAAACAAAGCAAATCTCAACTTCAAAATAATCTGAAAACTAAAATGAATTGAATTTATTCCAAGTCTTCCTTACATAAAATTTTGATGCAAGACAGGACAAATAATCAGTGCTCAGGGTGTGCTTTTGATTAGAAATAAGGGATTGGGACTGGGATTGGACGCCACAACAGGGAAGAATAGATGGGTGAAAGATAAGGTCAGATGGATTAAAGGTGTATCCTTCATTCTGTGGATGATCAAAACACCCTCTCCATCACCTCAGTCTTCATGTTAAAAAAGCGGAACATGGTTTCCAATGCATATATATGCAATTTGTAGAACTTTAAGATGCAATCTCAAATCTAAGAACGATCAAGTAATTTAATCAAACATGATTCTGCCAACTGCTGAAGCTGCACTTACTGCTGTATATTCTCTTGCTTTGGAACATAAATTTCAGTCAGAATCAATATTTCCCCCCCTCTATGTTCAGAAACAATATCATCATATTCGTAACAATTTACCTGTCACAACCCTGGGGTGCACTAAAACCACTATACACCAAGTGACACAATAGCACCGTAAGATCAAAACAACTGCATGAAATACCATTTGTTGCAGAATGGTGGCGTAAATTAGAAGACTGAATGCATCTGTCCTAGACATGGTTATACATTGACACTTGTACATGAGACTCAGCATCATAGGTTTAGCTATGAGATAGGCCATACCTCACCAAAATAAGCTCAGGGTTGTAATAGCTGGAATAGAATTGGCAAAAGTTCCAAGTTTAGCCAATCCTATCTCAACAACTTAATCAACACTTCCATGGTTGATGATCCAACAACTGGCTAAAACTAACACTTTGTTTGGGAAAGAGAGAAAGGCTGGTGAAAAGTGAAAGAATTCCTAGGCCCACTAAATTCTTTCTCCAGATTTTGAGTGGAACGGTGGAGAAGGTGAGAATTTTAATGCATTTGGAATTAAAATTATAAAATTACCCATACAACTTCAAAGTAAAAATTTTCAAATTAATTTTTAGATTTCATTAATTTTAAAATATATTTATAAATTGATCAATATTTTAAGTCTAATATTTTGTTTAATTCAATCATATTATACCATAACATATCTCATATAAAATTTAATAATTAAATATACAAATTTTTAATTAAAATTTTTTTGATACTATATAAGATTTCAATATCCTTATATCCTTATATATGTAAAAATATTATAGGCTAAAAAAGGAATACAAAATTTTTTTAAAGAACTTGAGATATTCAATGATGAAACATAAATGACAATTATGAAAGTCGATTAAATATTTAAAAACATGATATATATATATATATATATATATATATATATATATATCATATAATTATTGTTTTTATTATTTATAAGTCAGAATATTAGAACAAAAAATCTAATGTTGTGTGAATAAGCAAACTTACACTTTCTCTTTACTTTCCATTCTCATATATATATATATATATATATATATAACTTATAAGTTGGTATTAATCAATGAGATTATAAATTTCAATTCAATAATCAAAGTATAAGTAATTATTATAAAAATAATATAATCTCCCACTAGCAAAGTGATAATGTGAGGAATAAAATAGTAATTTTAACTTAAAAGATTTTTTCCTTCATGTTTTTAATATTTTTCAAACAAGAAATAAAACTTTCCTTATTTTTCTTTTCCCCAATTCTATATGTTTCCAAACAAGATAGGAAAATGTCTTTACCTTTTTTTTCCTCTCTTTCACCTCATATTTTCTTTCCCCACCTTTCCTTTCCTCACCCTGTTTTTTTTCCCAAACAAAGGCTAAGAGAATAAGAATTCATACGGAAAAATAGCTTTTGATCCAACATTAAAGCTTTAAATTAGCTAGAGTAGTAAAGACAATAGATCAACTAATTTTACCGGTTCCAATTTCCCATTAGAAATGAAATGTAAACCTGAATAACTAAGAACTCGAGTAATTAAAAATAAAACAAATAAATGCTAATAATTTATATAACTTGAAATGTTTCCTTGGATACGTAAATCCATGAAAACCAAAATAGAACAGTTGCAGATTATTATATAGCTCTTTGATATTTCCTGACATGTAAATCAAACTATGAGCATAAGCTCTTTATCATAAACTTGGGAAAAAAAACAGGAATTACTAATGCATGTGTTATTAGTTTGACTATAGCTTTCTTGTTTCCTGTAACCATCCTACATGCTCTTCTCCAGAATAGAAAGAGAAAACCAGGAAATTTTTGGGAGGAAAATCACAGAATTTTCCTTGATTATAAATTTTAATAGTTTATCGCTTTTCTCAGCACCAATTCTTAAACCTGCTAGCTACCCAGACTGAGAGAACTCCTGTATAACAACAATTATTTTACTCACAAGTTGTGCAACAGTAGCTCAAGTTGATATGAAGAAGAGAGTTAACTTCAAATTTGCTAACAGTAGCTCAATTGATACTAAATATACTTCAAAAGAGGTTAAACTTCCATTATCATAGATCCAAGGGGAAGGTTAGACTTTGCCTCAAAATTCATCTTTCCAAAGAGTACTTAGCTCCAGAAATTAAACATCTACTTAGAATTGGAAGAATTAATCGAAATTTTTCTGCAGGTCTATACGTGTGTTTATGTGCTTGTGCGTGGATCAATAAGAATGAATCCATAGTTTCCCATCTGCGTTGACATAAATTCAGCCCAAATTCAATACTAAAGTTAAAATAAAAAGTGATTAATAAATAAATTAATAGTATTAAGAGCATATTTAGTACATCAAAAAATAAAAATAGAAAGGATTTCAATTCTATATTTAAGTTTGATATCTTAATTTAATTTAACAATTTAAAAATGAGATTTTGAAAACTTAAAATATCTCACAGTATCTTTTTTTTTTTTTTTTCAAACTGTATCTTATATATGGGTATACAGAACCAAAACATTAGAATTCTAAAACACTTATCTGAAAATAAAATTTTATTTCTTATTTTTTCATGCAATCAAACATACCATGAAAATACTATGATGTAAAAAAATTAATAGAAATTAGAAAGAAAAGATGAAATGAAATTTAAGTACAATTAATTAAGAGTGAGTATAAGATTTAGAGATTTTCGAATTTAATTGAATAATCGAATTGGACCAAACCATAATGTAAAGTCTCTTATTTGAATAGTCAAGTATCCAAACCGAATAATGTCAAAATTTTCAATTGAAATGGTATTGAAGATTTTATATTATCCAAATTGAAAATAAGATCGAATGGTATTGTAATAGTCCCTGGTCAAAAATATCAAAGCAAACTGTAATTTAATGGATTCCTAATGTAGTGACAAAGTTTTATGGCCAACTAACCCAATGATCCTAGAGCCTGAATTTAAACTGATGATATTACAAGTCTTTTCCGCTAAATTTTATTATTTAGGCTTTCAAATTCTCAATTTTACTGTTTTTAAAAAGTTTTATGAAATTAATTTGTTTTTGTGGCAATTTTATTTTAAGCCATCTTCTTGGATTCTGTTTCTTTTATTTGACATTTTCAAAATAAGATGTTAATTAGATTTTAAAAAAAAATTCAATTTTTTTTTAATTTTTTAACTAATTATCTAGGTATTAGAGTTGAATTTAGTCTTTTTACTCTTAAGAAAAAGGCTTAGGTTTAGTCTTTTATTTCTACTGAAATTAAATATGGTTTCGCAATTTTTTATAAATATGTAACCCTTTTGGTTGTAAAAATTTTATTAGAAGTGTTTCTCTTTTTTTTTTTTAAATTTCTATATTTTTGTCAGAATTAACTAATTTTTAAAATTATTTTCTTAATATCTATATGCAAATCAATAAATTGATACAACATTATCTTTTAATTTTTCTTGTCATTTATGGGTTACATATTCAATATGATGTCCATAGAATGTAGCTTAATGGTAAGTACATCTCAAAGTAGTGGGCAATATCACTGTGTTTCGTTCTATTTCTAGAAATTGAGTAATAATTTTTGTATATGACTAAAAGAAAAGGCCAAAGCTGTTTTGCTAGTGTAAAGCTCTCACAATAGAGATGTGCCTGTGTTGTTGGGTCTTACAATCCCCAGTTAAAGAATTAAACAGCGAATACGAATAGTTAGTCATCCCGTGAAGGAGTGTGGAATTCATGATTGAAATGCAAATGTGCTTGTGCGTGCAAGGTTGTAATATATGGGCAGAACAAGGTTCTTTGATTCATTTTTCTAGTGTTTCAAAAGGTAAAAGAAAATTCTTTGATTCATTTTTCTAATATTTCAAAAAGTAAAAGAAAAAACTACAATTTTTTGGCAACGAAACTTTTTCTATTGTGTAGGAGTTTCTACATATTTGAAACTGGATTTCTGCGAATGTAGTTTGCCAAACAAAATGTCGTTTGCGAGCTAGCATCACATTATTTTTAAACTAATGTGTTTTTTAGGGAAGGCCTAATGGGTCAAAAGAGCACTCTCGTTTCAATAGTTTTACCGTAATGGTGGATGAAGGAATCAAATTCAAGACTCACTTTTCACCAAACACAATTTCACTATTAGATTGTAGCCCTGTTTCGTCGAGTAATAATAGTTAGTGATAAACGATGAGTGGTCAGTAATCAAGGATCAACATTCAGTTATGAGCAATCAATAAATATAAAATGTTTAATAATTTAATAGTTGAATATGTAATTATATTATAAAATGATAAAAATAATTATCTTTTTATTTTAATTAATTTTATATGAAATAATAATTTATATAACGGTAAATAATGATAAATATAAGGTTAATGCTAAAGAAATAAATCTAAATGCTAGTTTTAATGTTCAAACCTTGAAAAGAAATAGATCTAAACGCTAGTTTTTATATTCAAATGTAATGGTAAATAATGATAAATATAAGGTTAATGCTAAAGAAATAAATCTAAATGCTAGTTTTAATATTCAAACTTTGAAAAGAAATAGATCTAAACACTAGTTTTTATTATATTCAAATGTAATGGTAAATAATGATAAATATAGGGTTAATGCTAAAGAAAGAAATCTAAATGCTAGTTTTAATATTCAAACCCTGAAAAGAGATAAATCTAAATGCTAGTTTTTATATTCAAATGTTAAAAAATTTAGCTTTCAATGTTTTAATTATATTTTCTAAATATTGAACGCTAATTTTTAAATTGAAATATCAATTACTAATATTTATTAAATTCATTTTTTAAGCTTTTAAATATTTAATTGTTGAATACCAATAAAATGCCAAACAAATGGGCACTATGTTTGCATCTGCTTTTAATGAAAATTTCATGTGACTTACATTTATTAAGAAAAATAATGAATTAGTATTTAAATATGGACAATTATGACAGTAATAATAATAATTTTTATTTGAGTAGTTATAAACAATTTTTTCCTTTTTTTTATTTTCTATTTAGCTTGATGCACAATTCACTTTGCTAAATCCACTATAGCAAAATGATTTTTTATATTTAAGAATCTAACACAAATTAATATTAACTCAAATTAAAATAATAATTATTACAAATATGGATTTCTTATTAAAAGAAACTACTTTTCTAAATACTAAAAGAATTGAAAATATGAATCAATATATGAAATTCTAACACAATAAAAATTTTACATTAAAATTATAATAAAAAATTAAAATCACAATGTGCATAACTAATAAATTAATAATACCTAGCATCAGATTTTTCGTTGATTTGTATATTATGATGTATCAAGCATCCATCTAAAGCTACGGCTGAGAAACTTGCATGAGCGTGCAATAATAAGATCATCGTCAATTGCATGAGTTTATTGATTGTTGGTTGCAGTTAATTCAAAGCATGAAAGCAGCAGAAAGGGCATAATAAGATCAACCACCATTAATCACCTACTCATTTGGACGCCGAGCTCAAATCTTTTTGGTACTTCTGTCGTATCCTTGTTATATAGTTTGAAGCTTTTGCATCTATATCGTCAATACCACCCTTTTTGTCCTCGATCAAGCGTGACTTATTAAGTGACTTCTTCTTCGGCCCTTGTGGGAGTCGAGACTCGTCTGATGATAGGTTTATGGCATCCAGTGTTCCGGCCACCGGAACTAAGCTTCCATTGGCAGCTGGAGCTCTCACTACGGTTGGACTTAAACTGATCAGGCTTACAAGGGAAATTGATGGCAGTTTAATAATATTAACCACCAACTCTATGGTTTTCTCACAAAGACATTTCTTCTTACAATTTCTACCTTTTATTGCCACTAGGTATATATTTTGAAAAATTGCAAGAAGATAGTAAATTTGAGAATTTAAATAGTTCATTATCATGATATTGCTTTCAAGAAAGATATACGACACAGATACACAAAATAATATGATCTATATAATCGTTATATTTAAGACAGACAAATTCTATACGAAAAGTTCCATTTATTTTTTTTTCTTTTATTGAAAATTCACTTACAAATAAGATAAAATTTTAATTTCTGTTTATATATCAAATTTTAACTTTCATTAATTCACTCTTACAAAAACTATTAGATACTATAAGTCTGATACTGATAGTATGACGAAGTACTACAAATACAAGTACTCTAATGGTAAAATTAATTAAGTGCCAAATTATCAAGTCATGTGGATTCCGAACAGAGAAATATAAAATGATTCCAAGATACAATAATTTATGAAATATGATATGGATGACAAATTCCATTCCAGTACCACTAACTAGCTAATTTTTTATTGCTTTACGTATGTTTCATTCAAAATTATATGCCAGGTAGAAGAGGGTAGCTACATAGAATCATCAACAGGACCACTATGGTATTAGAATTTGCAGGCATACCTCGATCACCCAATAATTCTGGGCTTGGTAGCAATATGTGTTCAATTGGAAACACATGCTCTCGTACCTATCCTAATTGATCAAATTTTAATTAATCAAAATTTGAGTTCTGTATTCCTGTTAATCTGTGTGCAGGAAGTATAAGATGAGGTGCAATTTCAATTTCTACTTTTTGACGTTTGTGTTTGAATTAGAGTATCCAAGCTAAAAGCCAATGAGTACTGATTCTCACACCGTGTGCTTATTGATCTGTCTTTGTTTGTTAGGAATTGGTTGCTTTATGACAAGTTCAATAATCCTCAGAATTGCTGATCTTCTATTTCTCTGAAAAAAATATAATAAGTAAAAAAAATAAGGCAGCATTTAATTCAATGATATTAGAGTCATTTATAAGACTTAAATTTTTTTATTTTCAATCTCGATTAAAACTAAATTAAACAAAAAATGAATAAAAAAATTTTGAATTTTTTTTAAATATGTAAAGAATTTTGTATGAATTTAGTGAGAGTATAATATTTGAAAAGATAAATTATTAGATATATGTATCAGTTGAGCTAAATATTTTTATTGATTGATATGATGAGTGTTTATCATTTATCAAGTTTGTCATAAAAATTATTCATGACAAACGTTTATTATTTGTTAGATTAATATTAATAAATAAGTGACTAACAATTCTATACTATTATTATTGTATTATATTAATTAATTGAAAACTAAAAGATAATTAATTAAAAAGAAAATATATAAAAGAAATCAAATATATACAATAAAAAAAGTATTTTAAAAGAAATAAAAAATTAATTATTTATCTAAATTAAATGATATAATATAAAATAATTTAAATAATATTAATTTAAAAATTATTTGTTTAGATATTTTTATATTTAAAATAAAAATAAAAAAATAATTTTTTAATTATTTTATAAAAAATTTTACACTAAAATTAGCACAATGCATGAGTTTGCAGACTAGTTCATTACAAGGGAAAGGGAAGTGCCAATCGATTATATCCATTGCCATTTTCTTTTATAGAATTTCTGTTCGTTTAATATTAGATGTTAATTGGTTCATAGTAAACCTGAGCAATCTCATGGATCATGTACACCCATAAAGTCTGTGCTCCGAATACGCCAAACCAATAGACCAACTTATGTACTTTCCAATCTGGGCCATTATTATTATTTTGAATATGACATTGAAATTTCATTGGTAAATGAGAAATTTATAAAAATTATAAATAAAAATATATGAATCAAGTGAATTAAAAAAATATAGTAATTACATAAAACATATATTAAGCTTATTTAATATTAAAAAGTGAATACTTTCCATGAATAATAAATTATGAATAATACTCGATGAAAATATATAATTTTACTCTTATATTGAAGATAAATAATACTAATAAAATTGGTATTTGAATTTCAAATAATACTTTTAAGTAATAATAGAATTGAATTTAAATCTCTTATATATATATATCCTATGCTATACATTATGGATGGAGCAATAGTAGTTAAATTAATGGCAAAAAGTTAGTGAAACTTATATTATTCTTATAAACAAATTAAATAAAATCTCATGAATTAATTTAAATTTCAAATATTTTACAACAAATAATTTATTTATAAAAAAATTTTAAAATTTCTAAATAACATATCTTTCAATATTTAGAATATATTATAATAATAATTTTCTTTTAATTTATAAGATTATAATAAAATTTAGACTATAAATACTTTATATTTATAGTGCTTATTTTTTAAAAAAATGAAAATTTTTGTGAGATCATCGGTCAGGTGTCAATAGTCAATAATGGTCGTTAATAATAAATACATATATTCTATATGATTTATTTTTTTATTTAGATAAATTTATTTAAATCTGAAATTTAATTTCTTCTTTTGAAAAGAGAAAGTTATTTTTTAGTAAATAACTTAATTTTCATTGACAAACTAGTATTTACCGTTAACTAATTTTTTTGAATGTATAAGATATTAGAACATGCATAAAATATTTTTGAAAAAAAATTATTTTTACGAAGCAAACAGAAACTAACCTAAATGATTAAAAGTATTTTAAAAATTAAATTCCCTCATATTAATTAATGTATAAACCGATTCAAAAATATTATTATCAAAATTAAAAAATCTGATCGAAACTTAAACTCCAACCAAAAAACTAATGTTATGATTTTGTTATTTGAGGGGAATAAATTGACGTCATTGACTCTAAATTACAAGTAACAATTTTCCTCTGAAATTTTAAATTTTAATAATTGATTATAATATATTATAAGATCATTTTTATCAATTAGAGTTTTAACCTTTTAAAGTTGATTATATATCCTTATTGCTGTTTATTTGAAAATTTTTAATTAAAAAATATTTTTAATTGTATATTAAGGGAAATAAATTGTTGAAATATTACATGATAGCAAATTGCATATTAAGGGAAATACTACCTTCATTTCTAAATAATAATCGTTTTTGTCATTTTTATATAATCAATAGATTTAAATATTTTATAATTATACTCTCATCCTTATTACTTTTCTTATTAATGATTTGTAGAATTTCAAAGTTATATTTGTAATCAAAATAGACCATTTATCTTTTTTAAAAGGAAAAGTAATTTAGTCTATTATTTCATTTACCTCTTATATTTATGACTAATAACTAGTTTATTAATTATAGTAAAATCTCTAAAATGACTGCTTTGTCCCACTCTATTAGTCATTTAATAAAATATAATTTATTTCATTTTAAGTAACCTTTTTAGATTATCAAAAGGAAATACTGTTTAACAATGAGAGCAATATAAAGTATTTTTTTCAATGAAGAAACAAAAAAAAAAAGGAAAGAAAATGATTAACTAACCAATAGTGTGATATTCCAACAGTACTTATCACTAGCGTAATAAAACATGGATTCCAAATGAGTTAGTGAGTGCCATTTTCAACTAATCAACAAGCATAATTACTTTTCAACTTAAACCCTTTGCTTGTCGTCTGTCAACGCCTTACGCCCCTTGATTCTGACTTCTCACCTTCTCCTATTACACTGGTCCCATCGTAAGCTGTCGCATCCTTTCACTACGACGCCGTTTCGCTCCTCAGTACAAGCTCAAATATATATAAAGAGCAATCAGCTTCATACGTAATATCTCAGTCGATGGCCGCCCATTTCATCCTCTCCGCCGCCAATTAACTCCAACCTCATACCCACACGATGAAGGTCCTACCTTTCCTCATCTTCATTCTTACACCCTCTCTCTCCTCTGCCATTGAAGATGACGTCACCTGCCTCGAAGGCCTAAAGAAATCGCTGGCCGACCCACTTAGCCGGCTCGCATCATGGGACCTAACCAACAACTCAGTGGCTTCCGTCTGCAAGCTAAACGGTGTGTCATGCTGGAATGAGAAAGAAAACCGCATCATCAGCCTTCAGCTGCCGACGTCACAGCTCGCTGGCCGCCTCCCCGACTCCTTTAAGTTCTGCCGCAGCCTCCAGACCTTAGATCTCTCCAACAACGCCCTCTCTGGTTCCATCCCTCCGCAAATATGCACCTGGCTGCCCTACATCGTCACTCTAGATCTCTCCGGCAACCGCTTCTCCGGTCCGATCCCGGCCGAGATCGTCAACTGTAAGTTCTTGAACAATCTCATCTTGAGCGGGAACAAGTTGTCCGGTTCGATTCCTTACGGTCTCGGCACCCTTAGCCGGTTGAAACGGTTCTCCGTCGCGGATAACGATCTGTCCGGCTCGCTGCCGGCAGATATATCGGGGTTTCCCGAGGATGATTTTGGTGGGAATAGTGGGCTTTGTGGTGGGTCGCTCGGGAAATGCGGTGGGCTTAGTGGTAAGAGCCTTGGGATAATAATTATTGCTGGTGTTGTTGGTGCTGCTGTTTCTTTGATTTTAGGATTTGTGATTTGGTGGTGGTTTTATTATGTTAGGGCTAATGAGAAAAAAAAGAAATATTATGGTAATGGTAAGAACGGGTCTAGTTGGGTTGAGTTGTTGAGGTCACATAAACTTGTTCAGGTCTCTTTGTTTCAAAAACCGATTGTTAAGATCAAGTTGGCTGATTTATTGATAGCTACTAACAATTTTGATTTGGAAAATATTGTGGTTTCTACTAGAACTGGGGTTTCTTATAAGGCTGATTTGGCTGATGGCTCTGCTCTTGCTATTAAGCGGCTTAGTGATTGTAAGCTTAGCGAGAAGCAGTTTAGGTCTGAGATGAATCGGTTAGGCCAGCTAAGGCATCCAAATTTGGTGCCTTTATTGGGTTTTTGTGTTGTTGAAGAGGAGAGATTGTTGGTTTATAAGCATATGCCTAATGGGACCTTGTATTCTCAGTTGCACGGGAGTGGGTTTGGCGTTAATAGTCATTCTGGTGTTTTGGATTGGCCTACGAGGGTTAGGATTGGTGTTGGTGCTGCTAGAGGGCTTGCTTGGCTCCACCATGGGTGCCAACCGCCATATATGCATCAGTATATTAGTTCCAATGTGATACTTCTTGATGATGATTTTGATGCTAGGTTTACGGATTTTGGATTGGCAAGGTTGGTTGGTTCTCGTGATTCAAATGATAGCTCTTTTGTTAATGGAGATTTGGGGGAGTTTGGTTATGTTGCTCCCGAGTACTCGAGCACTCTGGTTGCCTCGTTGAAAGGTGATGTTTATAGCTTTGGCATTGTGCTTTTGGAGTTGGTTACAGGGCAAAAGCCTTTGGAAGTTAGTAATGCAGAGGAGGGATTCAAAGGGAATTTGGTGGATTGGGTTAATCATTTAGTGAGCACTGGTCGGAGCAAGGAGGTCATCGATAGAGGTCTATGTGGGAAAGGTCATGATGATGAAACGATGCAGTTCTTGAAGATTGCTTTGAGTTGTGTTCTACCTAGGCCTAAGGATAGGCCTTCAATGTATCGTGTATATGAGTCTTTGAAGAGCATGGCTGAGAAACATGGCTTTTCTGACCGGTATGATGAATTCCCATTGATGTTTGGTAAACAGGATCCCGAGTAGTGAAATGAGATAATTAAGAACAAATCATTGCCATCCTTGTTGAAGATAGAAACATTAGAGCATTTCTGCATTTTGTGCTGTGTTATGGAAGATCATTTAAGCAAATGATGTGATTTCCACTTGAACAGGATTCCCTGTCCATATGCTCATTTGTTGGATAATTCTGTATATTTGATCAAGAATTATGCACTGTACGTTTAATATATTGCTTTAATGCAGTTCTGGACATTTCTGTTTTCATCAATCACAACATGGTGGCTGAATCTTTGCTGTTTGTAATATGCGTGCTTCCATAATTTTGAGGGCCATACTTTGTTGATGCTATATGAGGGATGGGCAGTCCCTAGTTTTGCTGCTGTTCATGTTTTTTTTTTTTTTTTTCGGGATGCATCCGGAGCGAGACACGCCCAACTGCACACAGACCCTGCTTACAAAAGTTACAACCCTGACATTGTTCATGTCAACACATTTTCAATGTGATCTGGTATCTGTTAAAGCTAATGTTTTACTAATTTCCAAAATAGTCTTATGACTCTTGAGGAGTTATTGTGCTCGGCAGGCATTCTAAATGGCTAACATATCATCATTTTCTTTCTTTCCATGAATGCTTTATTATGTTATTATGATATTGTTTTATAATGATGCCAACAAGGCTACTATGAGGAGTCCTTCGCAGAAGCTGCTTGCTTTGTGACTGTGATCGTAAAGCTCGCAGGAGTCGGAAGTTTCTTGCATGCGTTGCTTCGAAAGAAACATAATCCGAAGGTACAGCAAAGATATTATTGCCCTATTAGTTTAATGGTTAAATGTATAGTTTGTAATGCAGCAGGTGAAATGTTCAAGTTACCACACTCCCCAGCTCTCTAAATAAATACTTAAGTACCAAGAAGAAAAGGATGCCGTTGTGTTTCAAGTTTGGCTAATTTTGAGAAGTAGAGATAGGGAAAAAGCAATTATGTGACAGGGCCTCCACTTACTCAACTTCCCTGTCCTAATGATACACAACAAGGTTTAATAATTTCAACCACATGCAGTTGACGTTGCCCCCCTTATTATTAGAAAATGTACTAATGTTACCAAGTGTTAATACACTTTTACTTTTTTTTTTTTAGAGAAAGTACACTATTTCAAGACTTAATCAATTAGCTATATGATCTTTATGTAAATGTGAAATTTGTTACTTATATTATAGATTAGTTGTTTTTAAAAATTAAAAAAATATTAAACATCATAAAATAAAATAAGTATAATAAAAGTAAAACATAAATGCTAAAATTATATTTTAACTCAATTAAAATGAATTTCATAAATAATAAATTTTTTGTATTTAAATAAATGACACGTGATTAAATTGAAGAAAGTGTTAAAAAGAAAAAAAAGTGGATGACAAAGTTTTAAATCACTCAGAGGCTAAGGTGGGAAGTAATGAAGTTGACGCAAACAAATAGACATTACACCCAACAAGGTCAGAACGTTATCAATTAGATTTGCTCTTGGTGCTCAATGATCCGACAATGGCATTGGATTTTGTTGGTGAAATGTATAAATTGCAATTTTGAAAAAAAAAAAAAAAAGCAACTTCTCATCATAAACATTCTAAAAAAATTCCCATTAAAGACAAAAGAAACAAGAGATGAAACTTATTTGCGTTAATTACTTGGGATTTTTTCAAATTTGGCAAATTTAATTAAATCGTCTCTTAATTTTTAATATCATACTAAGTCATTTACACTAAAAAAGTTTTTTCGGTATTTTTTTGTTAAATTCATATGAACGCTTAAATGATTTTTTAGTGTAACAGAGTGAATATGATAGATGATTTGATAAAATATTGAAAAGTGAAAAATTATTTAGTTAAATATGTTAAACGTAAAGGGATTCCGAGTAATTAACTCAATAAAATACATAACTCACTTTTAACCATATTCTCTTTTACTAATGAAAAAAGGACCTTTTTAAACACCAAAAATATTTTTTTAAATAAAATATAAAGCTCAATAAATATCGGAGGGTTCAAAGTAATTAATTCAATAAAATACATAATTCACTTTTAACCATATTCTCTTTTACTAATGAAAAAATGATATTTTTTGACATAAAAAATATTTTGCAATATAACAAAGCAACACATGAAAAATTATTTATTATAACATCAAAAAATGAAAATGAATTAATTAAATATGATAAATGTCAGTAGGTTCAACGTAATCAACACAATTTATTCCAATTAGATGTGAAAATAGAATGCCAAAATTTTGAATCTAAGCAATAATTGTTATATTTTTTTTAGTAATTATGGTAAAAGCATCATAGATTTAGTTCATATATCAACTAAGATTAAATTTCTCTTAAACTATTTCTATATTAGTTTGGTACACTCATAGAACAATTTACTATTTTTGAGTGTTGATCTTAATAATCGAACTTTAAAAAAAAAACAAATTTTTTAATCATTTGAATTACCTACAAAAAAAATATAATCAGATCACTCTTTGCCTTTCTAAAAATCACATACACCATCTATTTCATACTTTATACTATTGGTAAAATTAAAACCTTTATGGTTTGATATAATGTAATAAATTTGTACTTTAAAATTGCATCAATTTTTTTTTTATTTTGATTACATTTCATTATTTTAAATATATCCTATAATTAAAACTTTACTAGTCTTTTTTTAATAAGTATGCAAGAATACAACGACCATCAAATAGATACATGCATATGTATTTATACGCAAAAATAGTTTATTAAAATAATGAGCCCCTAAATTGTAAATACAGTGAATTATAATTAACACAACTAAAAACTCATAAGTACCCCTAAAAATTAAGAGTTCAAGTCCTAATTTTATTTTATCACAGCTTATAATTTACAATATATTTATGTATTATAGTTTTCTTTGTGAAAATATCTTAAATTTTTATTTGAAAAGATAACTTATATGAGTATTAATGTAGTGTTTTTGAAGTTAAATTGGTTCTCAATTTAATTAGTCTAATTTAAAAGTTTAAAAATTTAAAATATTATTAAAATAACTTTAAACGTAAAGATGTTAAAAATAGAATTACGATTATAATATTTGAAAATTAAAAATAATTTTAAACATTATTCAAAACAAACTAAACTGATAAATGATATGATTTCTAATTTTATTAGCATGATATATCAATTTAATCCGACTTTTAACATTGATAGCATGAGACTAATAATTTATCTATCTTCTAGGCTTCTATTTTTCTCGCCCTCCCTTTTTTTCTCCACAAGTGCCATAAATGAAAACCCCTAATATCATCAATGTTGCTTTCCTCTTTGTATCACAAAATTTAAGCAATGTACCTCTTGGCTCTACCCAAGTGGCAAGTCCACAGGAAATAAATTAGACAATCATTTTTTCATCACAGAAACACAAACTTCTCGTGACATCAGTCAACAATTGAGCTCCATGGTCAACATTTTCTGGCTTAAATTGACAATGACCTCGTGTTTTTTGAGCCCCAATAGATCAGCCAGCATGTGAGGATGAGCATATGTTGTGCATACAGGGGCATAGCTCGTGTCCCTTGAGTCCATTAGCACATGTTCCTGACCCCACCGTTGCTCCTCTCCTATCAGATTATAGATCTTATGGATTCTGAGTCCAATCCAATCGGTATTCGGTTCCAGACTCTTAACTCTATACTCCTTTCCTTGCGGACTGCGTGAATGCAATCAATATGTTAGAATTTCAATTTCCAAAAGGCCATTGAATATGATTCCTGAAAATAATTGACTCTTTCTAATATACTCTTTACTTTACATTTTAGTTCATGTTTTAGAGTTTTTGCTTTGTTCTCCTTTATTTAATGTCTTACAAAATTCATATATATTTGTGTACTTTATTTCATTTTTATTCTTTTTTTTTTTGTCTTCGTTAAAAGCTTTTTTTATACCATTTGATTCTCTCTTAGAGAATGCGAAATAATGAGTTTTAATATATATATAAATAAAAGCAATTTAGTGACTTTATTCTATTAATTAAAGATATTTAATAACTCTTTAATTTTTGTACACACTTTTAAACGTCAAATAAAATGGGACAGAGGAGTATAGAGAAATATTTTATCCGTTTCATAATATTTGTTTTTTAAAATTATACACTTAGATTAAGAAAATAATTAATTAGAAACAATTTTAATTAATATTGACTAATATATCCTTAATTGTATTCAACTAAAACTCTACACTAACACTGATAAGAAAATATTTAATTAGAAGAGTGAGAGAAGGTGATGAAGATAAATTTGGAAAACAAATAATTAATATTACATTGATAATATAAAATGACAATTATGTGAAACAATTTTTTTTTAAATGATAAATATTGTGAAATGGAAATAGTATTTAAATAGAATGAGTTGTCAGGATTTGAACTATTAATCTATATTATAAGATTATACTTAATCATTAAGTTGCGTTCAATAATAAATGACTTTATTCTATAGTGTAAATATAATGAAATTAAAAAAAAATATTACTCATCGTAGTTGAGAAAAATATTTTCTTTTTATGACATTTGATGTATGATATATTCTCATATTGTGGATTTTTTTTTTTTTTTTTGTTTGGGGGGGGGAGGGTGGGGGGGGTGGGGTTGGGGGGAGATTATCCAAGATTTACAAATGTAATGAAAGAAGATGTTTCTACTTTATTTTTTGAAACATTCTTAAATTAACAGTTACAAAAAATAGTTAATCATTTCAATGAACTCAATTTTGTCAACATTTTATAACCAAAATCATTGTCGCTTATTGCAATTACCTTAAAGCTCAATAACGGGATTGTTTGCCGTCTGCTTTTAGCACACTTAAACTCAAACCAATTCATATATTCTGAATCTAGATATATGTTGCATTATGGATTTGATTTCAAAAATAATGTACATACAATTAATAATTAATATATATACATTTTAATGAACATCTAAGATTAATATACATATATTTTAATATACATGTAATTCAATATCACTATATATTATGAAATAGAATAAACACAAGCCTATAATATAATTTGCTAAGCCCGATTTGACTTCGGAGGCCGAACTTTCCTCCAGGTTCTGAAGGTCCAATGGGCCTCATACCATTAAAAAAAAAATAAACAAAAAGCAGGTATCGCGCTGTAAAGGCTGCTGAGGAAAGAGAGTTAAGAACAAGAAAATGGAGAAATGGAACTCGGTGGTGTTAGCACAGTTGGTGGCGGTGGTGCTGTTCTTTGCGTCATTCACTAACGCAGATCACACGTCGTAAGTAATTTCTGTATTTCGATCCAATGAAATCAATACTTTGGAACGATTTATTTTCTTTTTAAATAATTAGGTACTGGAAACAGAAATGAAGCAGGCGGCGCGCGCAGAAAATTGCTCGGATTCAAAGAAAAAACAAACGGAAGTAACCTCACCTTTGATTGCTCTCTTTCTGGCGCTTGCGTCCCCTGCCTATATTCCGAGAAGGTTTCCCTTTTTAAGTGATTTCAGTTATTTTTCTGTATGAATTGTTGGATTGATTGTAGTGACAGTGTTTTGTGCTTAATCAATTTTGTAACAATGCTTATGATGATTAGTGGAAAATGCAAAATTGAGATGGATATTGTTTTATTACTATTCTGATACTGATTAGGAGGAAAAGCAATTTGTATGTGAAGATGAAATGTGTAATAACATGAAAAAAAAAAAAAAATTGTAATCTCAGGTATATTGTTCTATAAATATGGTTATGCTCATTAGGAGGAAAAAAAAAGGGGAAGTCTTGATCGTCGTATTTCAGCATTCAGCGTTTGATGGTTGAGGAGCCACGACATCAACATGTGTGCTTTCATTTCACATTTTTTGGCAAGTGCTTAGGTATGTTTGACATTGCTATTGCAAATAGCAACTTTTGGGAAAAACAATAGAAGAAATCCTCTTAGCCAGTGGAAAATAGTTTTCTTCAATATGAGCCAAAAGTTTATTTTGATAAAAGCTCAATTTTGAAGCTTGTGCAGATAGCTACTGAATTACCTTGAGAATGTAACTAAACTACTGTTATGAATAGATAAAAAATCTCAAAATTTAGAAATATTATGGTTTTAGTAAACGATTATAGCTTTCTGCATCAGCAATGCCAAACATGCTCTTTGTGATGATATGGGAATCTCATGCATATCATTTCTACTTCTACTGGGTGATGATATATGCATTGATTTAAGTGATGAGCAGGCTTTTCTTTTGGACTTAGTTGTGCCATTCGTTTTTTTGTCTTTTGCAGAGTGATGAGAAATATCGTTGCAGTGAGACTGGTTACCGCATCCCTTTCAAGTGTGTTGAAATCAAAGGTGGTATGAAGGATGGAAGTGAGAAGAAATCTCAAAATGGTCGATCTGTTGTAGAGATCTTTGATGAAAATGCAGCAAATCTAAATGTCAGGTTGCATGACACTGTGCCAAACAATCATAGAAGTTTACTAGATGATTCAACCACGTCAGAGGATGGATCACAGGCTTACATTACTTACAGAAGCTGCATACCTCCAGTTAATGAGGAGAAGTTGTCAGTACTGGGTTTTGAGGTAAGTCAATGTCATTTCTAACAATCTGATTACCTTTTTTCCAATCCTTTAACTGTTGGTATGATGCATATTCACAATCTAAAACATGGCCTTTTTCTCTTCATACAAAGATGGAATTCACATTCTTGGTGAATAAGGCTTGAAATTCGTTGAAAGTTTAATCTTGAAAGTGTTGCAAATATTTCCTTGTATCTTCGCAGTTCATATACTTGCTATTACAAACAGGGGCCATTTGCCTTTATATGTTTCTTTGAAGTATTTATATCTATGATCAATAAGAGCTAAAATGACTGACCTTATCTTATGCGCATGGAGAGTCCTCTAACACATTTTTATGCGCCATGGGTCTGTATTGTGTGCATCCGTGTCCCTTGTTAACCCTGCATCCAATGTAAAAATACAGTAAAAATTGAACCTTAAAGTGGAGTTTGAGGGTTTGGCTAATGAAGGCTTGCGTTAAAATCTGTTGTTGACATGATGGGGACTGGAGTATTGCATAGTATTCAGTTCCTATTCCAAAAAAAAAAAAAGTAAAGTGCCTTCTGTCTTTTGACACTTGAATATTTTAGTATATGGCGGAGAAAAGGAAGTCCTAAAAGAAATGATAAAATTCAATCTGTTAATGGTCTCATTATTTACTTCGGGAATCATGAATCTTAGTGAGCACAAAAAGAAAAGAAGGTTCAGATTTTTCTACTATTTCCATACTGTGACTGTCCAGGGCAAAATATGTTTAAAAATAATGTATGCATTCTGCAAATGTATACGATGTTGATATCTGACGTCACAAATGATAAACTGCTTAATTAAATGCGATTATTGATGCAGACTGTCAATCATGATATGCAGGGGATAATTTTGTGTCTGTTCCTCGTAAGTGGTTCATTTGTGTACTTCCGGAGAAAGCAGACTGCTACCATGTCAGGAGTTGGTGGAGGGAGGATTCAGATGAACTCCAGGTTTTAAATAAAGATTTCTACGTTGAGGCCTTCTGTTCTATATGAAGCCCAGATATTAATAGTAATAGAAGTTTCAAAACTTTTGAGTTGGCATGCAATTGAAGCAACTGTGCACTATTTGCATCTGGCAATTTGTTCTCCTCATTATCACTTTTTTAGTGGTGTGGCTAGCCCATTATGGTCTTTCGTTATAAAGTTTCTAACACGGCCCCTGTAAAACAACGGAATCATTAACAAAGTGTTCTATATAGTATTTTAGTGGGCAAGAAAAATGCAAAAGTTCCTATGATATTATGCTTGCATTAAAGGATCATATGTGATAACAAGCGAGCTCGGTAGACTGGAGGATCTGAGCAACAACCGGATCAGACCGGCGCTGAGCACCATCTCGGCTAATGGCTATTTTCCCTGCGCACAGTCCACTTAACATTTCCTAATAAAGGGAAGTTGACTTGGAGGGGATTTCGCAACAATTAATGGTACTTGGCGCAAAAAAAAAAAAAAAAAATATAGTGTTTCAGCATATTACCTTAATAACTAAATATTCCATCTGCATAAAAGAGGAATTAAGCCCCCTTTAAATGACATCTTAAAATCATAATTAATAACATAGCGTCATTCTTTCACTCATTTCTCTGTTGCTATCGGCAGTCACTTTGTCTAGAATTGCAACATGATTGGTTGGTACTTCTTCCTTTATGCTCTTTAGTTTTGTATTTGCCTGTATTTATGCCACCGTAGCGACTAAATTGCAGTTTGTCTGTAACAAAACCAGTTGATGCTAGCAATAGGTGGGTAACTAAATAAGTAAAGATAGTTTGCTAGCTACCTAAGATTAATCTAAAAAATATTTGAGATTAATTCACTATTAATTGAGTTGAGCTCAAATAGATTGTCAAGCTGAGCTTAGGTTACTCAAATAAGTTATTAAATGGAAATTGAGTATTCAAATATTTTATTAAAGTAACTCGCCAACTAATTGAATATTAATATTAATAGTATTATATTTTTTATATTTTAATAAATCTATGTAAATCATTAAGTTGAATTATCTAAATTTTGAGCTAAATCAGTTTATTTGAATTTATATTTGAGATTATAAAATGTCTTAAAATGAATAATTGAGTTGAACTAAGTTGAGTTTGAATATTAATTGAATCGTGTTTAAGTTAAAAAAATGGAATTCAGATAAATTTGAATTAAGTGTTATAATGAAATTCAAACTCTTTGATTTGGCTCGGTTGGATTATTCCTCTACGAAGAGATTCAGAATTGTGGGGTCTGAGACTTTCTCCTTTCTCTAATGTGGTAAATTTTTACTTCTATATATATATATATATATATATATTCCACAAGAATATTCTGTGTAAGAGAGGAAGAAAGCAGGTCTGGATTTTGATGTTGCGAATGGAGTTGGCGTGTGATTGGAAGGAACAAATCAAATTTGTGATAGATACGGTAGAATTGATGTCAACCTCATGTTTATTAGTTTGAGGACCCTTATGCACTGCCGTAGCTGTTACGCACAAAACAACCGGGACGGATGTCGAACGCAAATCGTTACCACACTAATGCCCTGATTAAGGCATTGCGGAATGGTAATAATAAAATATTTATTATAAATATACAATTTTATGTCCTTTCTCTTTCTTAGTTGATATTTAAAGTTTTTACACATATATTAAAATTATATTTAATGTATTATAAATAAAAAATTATATTATTTTTAATTAATTATTTTTATAAATTATTATACATTTTAAAAAAATAATTATTATAAAAAAGAGATAATAAAGTTAAAAAAATTAATTAATATTTATAAATAATTATAAAATGTAAAGTATTATGAGATAAAAATTCTTTCTTAAAATGACATTTAATTTGAAATATAAATAATATTAATTAATTATAAAATAATATTTATTTAAAAAATAATTATTTTAATATAAAATTTATAATATAGTATAATCATTATTTTATTTTAAAATATGTTAAATATCATTTTAAAAGTTAATAAAATTAAATAATTGTATAACACAGTAAAAAATTATCCAATTCATAATTATAAGCTTAATTAAACCCCTGAACTTATCACAAAGTAACAATAAAACACAAAATGAAATATTTCAACAAATTTATCTTTGAAATTGTATTATCCCTTGATATTTTAATATTTCATCATAAAGTCTTTTTTATTAAAATTATCTTCGATCTTATATTATTTTATTATAAAAATCTAAAAGACATTGACTTAGCAATAATAAGTGGGTGAAGTGAGAATTATCTTTTATTCTTTATCTCATCTTCTTGATGGAGAAAATTTTTCTCCTATTATTACTTTCGCGGAGACTCTTCGCCATATGAAAATTTTCTACAAGGTAAATATTTTTTTATTATTTGATTATTTTTTTAAAATATAATTTATTAAATTATAAAAGAAAAATTTTTATGTTATAAATTAATAAATATATAAAAATATATTATTATACACATAATATATATATATATATATATATATATATATACATCTAATAAATAAAAAAACTTATAAAACTATATCTAATTTTTCAGGTCCCATGAGACTCCATTTCGGGAGTTCTCCTGTTCATGATTCGCCTCACTCCAAACCACTATTAGTGGTGTTATTTTTTCGCATTAGTGGTGTTATTTTCTCGCATACGATTATACTATTGTTTAACCCATTTTTTTCTATATTTTTATTAAAGTATATATGAGTTTGTTTATCTTAAATGCGATTTTTGACTGTTATGTATTTTTTTAATTTCTCATTTTCTTTTTTTAAAAATTAATTGTATAATTATTAAATTGCGTTTATAATACATACACACTCGTTGGCTAGTATTTTGGATTTTTATGCCCAAATAATACAAGATCTAGAATAATTTTGATGAAAATAAACTTTTATGATAAAATAATACAAGATCATAAGTAATTTTAATAAAATAATACAAATTCAAAGGTAAATTTGATGAAATAATTTATTTTGTCATTAATTATTACTTTAAGACAAATTTAAGGATTTATTTAATACTTTATCCAGAATTATATCTATTTAATTGTATTACATATATATAAAAATACAAAATAGAAAGGAATATATGTATTGATAAAAAAATAATAATTTCATTAATTAAAAAAAATTAAATATTTTATCTTAAAAAATACTAATTTAATTTAACTTTCTTAAAAATAAGTTTATTTATTGATTTGACTTTAAGACTTATCTGCTACTAGTAGAAATAATTCTCTTTCAAAAGCTAAAGTTGATTAATTTCAAATTTACGGGCAGAGGCATTGCTCCAATCGCGAGAAACCTTGAATGATTCTCAACCATTACTGCTTCTAACATCCTAATCACCCATCAAAGGAGTTACCTGGCTAAATACATCTAACGACCCTAATACTTTATACCTTTATGCTATTGAGTCCTTTAACTTTTATTTGTACTTTAAGCTCCTCAACTACTCGGATTGTCCATATGTAGCTCTTCTGTTAATAGACATTAAGAAACTATAACTCATGCAATATTAAGAGAGAGTAGAACATAAAAACACTGATGCATGGATGGCAAGTGAAAAAAAAAACAGAGATTCAACTGATGTGTAAATTGATACATCAAAACCCTAATTTCCAATTTTGAAACAAATTTAGAGAGAAAAAAGAGTTGTTAATTGACAATTGTAGCACAAATTTTATTTTTTGATGCTGAATTAGGTTTAGGTTTGCTAGAATTGAATTTCAGTTATCTTATTGCAACCATTATTTAACAAATGATGATGATCATTCATGTTTTGCAGTATGAGACACGAGACCAGCGTGAGAAGCAAGATAACATCTACACCAACACTAACACTAAGAACAATTGTTGCAGCATTTTACCATTAATCGAATTTGGAGTAGCAATTATAAAATTGATCAAAAAAGAGTTGTGATGGTAGTGTGGTGATGGTTATGGTTAAAAGAAGCAACATGAGCAACAATAAGCATTCTTATTTGAGGTGGAAGAGAGTAAAAAATATTGTTTTACATTTCGTTATGACAATTATGGAAGAGAGCAAAATGTATGGGATATATTATGTGTATATAGGTGGCTATGTGTAAGTGAAAAGGATGGGGGTGGGGTTAAGAAATGTCTAAAATTTGTAACAAAAAAAGAAAGAAAAAATCTTATTTGTTCGGCTATTTGTTTTACATTTCTTTAAGTAGGATTGATGTTGCCATTATTAATAGGTTATGGCTAGTTAAGAGAGATGAATGTTGTTACGAATTTCAAAAGAACACTTTTGAGTCTTAGATGGCTAGTTGAGAAAGATAGAGTGGATGCTACCTTTGTTGGTAGGTTATGTAAAAGAGCATTTTTGCATCTTCCTCCTTTTCTTCAACTGAATATAACTGAGCCGACGAATAAATTGAAGGTGTTTCTTCTACTTAGACTCCATCAAACTCTCTTCTCCTTTAATAGAAAGATTTTGTTCAAAAATTTTAAATTTCTCTTTGTTTCAAGACTTTAATTTGAATGAAAACAAAGAGAAGTCCTAATTTTTAATTTTGTACTTTAATATTTTTGCCATATCATTGTTCATTTCGCAGATAAATTAATCTTAGACTACTTTTCATTTGCTTATATGTATCAATTTAACACTTCTGTTAATGGAAGGGCTACAGAAGGATAACACTTTTGTTAATGGAAGGGCTATGAAAGGACAACTCGTGTAGTCAAGGGACTTAATATATAAATAAAAGTTGAAGCACTTAAAATGTATAAATAAAAGTTGAAGGACTCAATAACATAAAGGTATAAAGTACAAGGGCCTCTAGATGTATTTAGCCAAAGTTGCTTTATCCGATTCACAACTAATCACTTGGAATTTGTGTTGCTATCCCTCAAGGTACAAGAAACTATGAAGGGGCTGATTTGAAATGTTAACACCTAATCAGGAAACCAATAGGTATTTCTTTTCACCAATCCTACAGGCAAAAAAT
The DNA here is from genome assembly GCA_949677035.1 of Omphalea diandra. Lineage (NCBI taxonomy): Eukaryota > Viridiplantae > Streptophyta > Magnoliopsida > Malpighiales > Euphorbiaceae > Omphalea > Omphalea diandra. The sequence goes on along the minus strand of CATIWR010256572.1, from coordinate 4,961 downwards.
ACTAGCGACAACCTCCAGGCATGTAACAAATGTTGCACCAAAACACCAGCAAATCAGGGCATACGTCCCTGAAAATCTGAGTTAAAACACCTGACTTGACTTATTTTTGAGGAACAGGGAACTCGAGTTCTCGTTCTTTTCCATTACACCACGCAATGTTATGCCCTCGACACGTTAGAACACACTTACCCGTGGTTCAGATAAATACTTGAAACGAGGGGTCAAGAAAAAAAAAACATATAATTTGCTTACCCAAAAACCTCACTCCCTACCTTAAAATTGTAAATTACAGAACAAGATATACCATGTTATTGCTGCTTCCCGCTGAAAATATACAAAGGTATGGCCATCGGTGTCTTCTGTCGATTCTCCTATGAGTTACTTGAGCACATCAACACAGCAGCATGACAAACTCCAAACAAAGAATGATGTCGTCTATCAACCTCACCTTTAACAACAAAAACTCCCCTTCTTTAAGACAAAAATCTATAGTGATACAGCAGCAAACAAGGATTACAAACAGCCAGCAGAAACATGAAAATCATAAAAAATAATCAGGAGTCTTGCGTGTGGTGTCAGGTTCAATTTGCCGAGGTGCAGGATCAAATTGAAGGAAATTCTGGTCCATGTTCTCCCCAATCTCTAGAATTGCAGCCATATTCCCACACCGGTAGCAATAGTTTGGAGCACTGAAGACGGTAACCACATTCTTGTCCTGATGGAGATTAAAAAGATCAATAAAAAATTTATTTCACATAAGCACATGGAAGAAAAAAAAAAAAAATTCATGTCATGACTTGTCTGGTTCATTCACCTGACACCAATTGTACCCTTCCATAACAAGCTGGTGAGCTCTTGAAATCAGAGTGAGCCCATTGGTATGGTTGAACTGAGAAGCTATATCCTGTCCAAATGTATAGCCAGCGCCACGAGGAGATATTCCCCACCCGCATCTATCATCTGGATCAGACCACAAGAGATCACACATAGGTCCTTCATGTGGAACCTACACATACACAAAAAATGATAGATATGATCATTTTTAGTTTTTGCAAAGATGAGGAAAAAAATAAATAAAAAAAGGCTAGTGAAATACAAAATCAGAGAAATGCTATAATGACTTGTGCATGCATGCAAAGGAATAAAGGTGTTTTTAATATTGCATTGCAAGGAGGGAAAATAAATGTTAATTAAAATTAGTTTGATCACCTATTTGATGCTAATCATACCTTGATCACTGATTTTCCAAAATCTATGTTTTGGTACCTAAACAACTTAAAATCAGCTGCTGTTTTCCTTTCAGTTTAGGACCAAATAAAAAGTGATTGATAATCTCAGTCACCAGAAAGACTGAAGTGTAATAAACAATAAACTTTGCCAGGTTTTCCTTTTTTAATAATTTTTACAAATGGTCATCATAATTTTTTCAAACTTTCCTCCGTATTCATTAGTAGTTGCAGATTTATATGTAGCATTTATGACATAGTTTTGTTACTTTCCATGGAATATAAGAGGGGAAAAAAAAAAAAAAAAAAGCTGATACACCAACTTGCTTCACCTTCAGTTGTTATTTGCTGCTCTGTCACAGCCATTACAAACTTGAATTAATGATTTTGATCATCTCAGAGATTAAAAATATGCCAAGTAGTTAATTATACCTCTTGTATACGGTCCAAAGCTCGAATATTATCTAATGTATCCAAAGATGGTGAAAGTCCACCGTGCAAACAGAAGATCTACAACACAAACAATCAAGCAGTCAGAGACCATCATTCAGTTAGACTGAGAGAAATACCTGGCAATATTTATTGCTCCAACCTGACTCTCAATGAGGGCTGTAAGAGGCAGATAATCGAAAAGGTCGGTGAAATACTTCCACACATTGGCATTTCCATACTTTCTCAAACACTCATCATAGAAACCATACCTGAAATTGGAAATAAAAAATGTATAAATTACCACTAAAATGATTAACAATCACACATGGCCAACTGCATGCATGAAACAGAGAAGCACATGGAAACAAAAATATTCCTATCTGGCATATTTTGCAGGTTAGAGGTCACTCTCATGAAGTTAACAACTCTATATCTTAATGTTTTCTTCCCCATGTTCTAAGTAATTGTGATGTCTACCTTATTTCTATCTTATAGTCTTCTATTGAATTTTTTGTTTTTCATATTTGACAGGACTGGCCTGAATCCCCTAGCCTACTAGTTCTCTTTCACGTTCTGTATATATCATCACTCAAAGTTATTCATTTACAGCACTATCAATCTTGTATTACCTTGCCTTGGGTGATAAGCATGGCATCCAACTATCACAACTTGATGAGAAAAGAAACAAAATAGGCCTGGAATATTGGTCCGTTGCCAGGGTGGCAGTTTTCAACATTCATGTAGTTGGATACCCATTTGTGTGTCTAAACATCTCATATTTATGCCAGAAATCCAACAGGCACATATACTTTAGGTAGGATAATAGACATGTAAACTGAAAATAAGTAATTAACCAAAGACAGAAGAGATAAATCAAAATTATTGACATCAATTAGTTGGTACTCAATAATTGGGTAGCAGGCCCCACAATATCATTAAAGGTTAAGAAATGGTGTTGGAACAATAGGTTCCACCACAAAAACAAATTCATTATCACATAAATTCTGTCCAATGATGCAATATCTTTCTCGATTTGGGAATCCATGATATCTGTTCACAAAGTTTTTCTGCAGTGTTTGGCTTCATAAATCTTTTCAACGGGTGATGGAGAAAAGACTCTTCCACAGTAGCAAGAATTTTTGAGGTACCCACCTGATTAATATTCAATCACAAATAATCACACTACAGTCAAATGACACACAAGACCTGCAGACGCCAACCATAAGCAGCTGTCGTACAGAAATGAATCTCAAGGCTTGAGATATGACATTTTTTTCAGGTGCCTTAATTTTAGTATTGATATGTCAGAAACCAAGAGTGTCAAAATACGGCACAGAACATAGAATCTCATGAAAAAAACATTAGTATGTTCTTATATCAGTTACATTTGCAGCAGTTTAACTCAGAAACTAAAGAAACATTGCTGCAATAGAGAAACAGATAATATCACAATTCAAATTGCTAAAAACACTGAGACTTGATCTAACAAAGAAAAACATAATCTTACACTTGAGTGATCTGCCTGCTCTCATGGTTTCCTCTAAGTATTGTAATTCTATCTCTATAACGTACTTTCAGGGCCACTAGGAGTGTGACAGTCTCCACAGAATAGTACCCACGATCTGCATTCACATAATTGAGGGGATTACAAAAATGGTGCTATAAAATCAAGCTATCTTTCCAAAAAACATAGCAAACGACCCATTTCCAACATGGTATAATCATTGCGGAACCAAATAAAATCTAATAACAATAAAACCAAAGAAGAAAACCAAATCTAATAATAATAAAACCATAAAAGAAGACCATTAAAAGGAACCACAACACAACAGTCACCAAGTCATCTCCAAATCAGATGCTAAGTGTACCCTAAGTTGAGAAAATGCAGATTTCAGCTCATATATTGAGCAAACACACATGTAAACAAACTGAACCGAAGTAAAAAGGAAAAAAAAAAAAAAATCAGCTTATAACAATCAGAACCAGCCCTGCCCACATTCTCAACAGTTCACCAGAAATTCATAAATTAGAAACAAAGAAAATCTAAAAAAGAATACAAGAACCGTCAACAGATCAATAACAATCATAAATAGAAACAGCTCTTCATTTGATCAAATAAATAAATACAGATCGCACAAACAACTAAATAAAAACAACCAATAAAAAATCTAAACTCTAAACACTCATTCATTTATTAAAATTCATTAAATCTATCAATTTTATTTTATATAAATAATAAATAAAGAAATGAAATGAAGATGATTAGTAAAAACAGGGATCGAAACAAAGAAAACAGACCTACATAGTCGCCCATGAAGAGATAATTAGTATCAGGCGCATTCCCTCCTATCCTAAACAGCTCTATCAGATCGTAGAACTGCCCGTGTATATCGCCGCACACCGTCACCGGACATTTTACGGGCTGCACGTTCCACTCCTCCACCAGAATCGCCCTCGCCTGATCGCACAGCGTCTTAACCTCGGCCTCCGCCAACGGCTTGCACTCCATCAGATGCTCGATCTGACGATCCAGGTCCCCGTGCGACGGCATCCTCTACAAAGATCGATCGTTCGTACAGTCAACTAGTAACAATAATATTCTCGAATCTGAATCGGAATCAGACGAAAAGATTCCACACGACTAACGATCTGTCGCCGCACCGGTTGGACTTTGAAAACGGGATCGTTTTGAAGATCTGTCTATCATTCCTCGCCTTTTGCCTCTCTTCTTCTTCTTCTCTTCAAAAGAGATTTTTTTTTTCTTTTTCTTTTTTAGGAAAACTAGCAACGGGTGTTGTTTATTAACATTTCCTCTCCAGCCTCTTCGTTTATATCTGACGTCATCGATTAATTTCAAAATTTTATTTATCACAATTACATAATATATATATATATATATATTATTTAATTAATTTTTATTAAGATCACATAAACGATGAGTCACCAATGATTATTAGAGGGGTAAAAAAAAGGCGATAAATTAATAGAAGAAGATGGTCATGAAGGGAGGCTTGGCTGCTAAATGAAACTCAAATGCAACTGAAATGAAGAAATATTTCGGTGGCTTGATCAGTGATTTATGATTATGAATCAATTAATCAAATCATATAAACACTAAATATTTATTTTTGTAAAAATTGATATGGATTTTTTGTGGTACCTATTTTTTAAATTAATGGAATTAATAGTGAGATTTTGTTGTTTTCCGTCAATTTTGTAAGGAACGAACTTAACGAAGAGCGCTTTTTGTTCTTCCTTCTTTATTCTCTCGGGTGGCATCGCTTAGTCAAAACGATAAAACGA
>CATIWR010256559.1:0-73493 GCA_949677035.1 Omphalea diandra | reverse complement strand
CTATCAACTTTTAATTGGGCTTCACACATCCTTTGCTCTTCTTAGGCTAATCAAAGTGTAATTCCTTATTGCAAGAATGCTCCAATTACATCCTTAAACTTCTTTAGCCTTCTCTTTATGATTGGGCCTTGAAGTTGAAGTAGATCATTTGCTTTAGCCTTGGCTGTTTGCATCAGTAGAGAATTTCAAAGTGCTAAGATTTGTAGGAATGCTCCACCTATATCGCACCTTTTTTTTTGCAAACGATAGTATTCTTTTTGAAGAGCATCTCTGGTTGAAGCATCTCAAATTTTTGATATTCTAAATCTCTACAAGCTATATTCAGGTAAAAAAAATCAACTTGGAGAAGTCAATAATTAGTTTCAGCCATAACGTCTCAGATTCTCTCAAAAGTCTTATTGTTAGCAAACTGAGGGTGAACCAAGTGGCCAGTCACTCTAAATATCTTGGGCTGCCCATAATAGTTGAGAAATCTAGAAAACATGCATTTGGGTTGTTGGAATCTAGGTTGAGAGCAAAAATGAAAGGTTGGAAGGAGAGATGTCTCTCTCAGGTGGGTAAGGAAGTGATGATTAAAGCTGTCCTCCAAGCAATCCTAACCTATTTGATGAGTTGCTTTCTTCTCCCCAAGTTTTTTTGTGATAATAATTTGCTTTCAAAGTTTTGGTGGGGAAGTCTACCCGAGGAGTGTTGTATTTATTGGGTGGTCTGAGATGTGTTGGTCATGTCAAAAAAAATGAGAGGGATGGACTTTCGCGATACTCGCTGTTTTAATCTTGCTTTATTGGCAAAACAATTTTGGAGATTATTTTAAGAACCACACTCTCTGCTTTCTAGGTCTTTGAAGGTTAGTTATTATCGTAGGAGCACTATTCTTGAGCCAAAATTGGGCAATTTTCCAATTTATACTTGGCGTAGTATCATGGAGTGCAAATGTGTGCTAGTCAAAGGTTATCGATAGATGGCGGGGAATGGTCAATCTATTCACATTTGGGGTGAACCATGGCTCCTGGGTCATATAAACTTCAGAATCCACACTAATCCAATATTTTTATCCACTATGGCTAAGGTCTCAGAGCTGTTTTATCCTAGTGACTGAGATTGGAATACCCCACTGATTAAGGCCTTATTTCCACCTGACACAGGCTATGAGATCTTGAGCATCCCGATCACCCTTTCAAAACCGAAGGATCATTTGGTGTGGCATTTCACTAAAAAGGGAGTTTATTCGGTTAAAAGTGGTTACTTCATAGCCTTTGAATAAAAATCTCAATCTCTAGCCCCCCTTTCTTTCTTGGGGCAGGTTCACCCCTCAATCTGGAATAAGGTTTGGCATCAGAATATCCAGCTTTAGATTAGGACCTTTTATGGCAAATTTGCAAGCATGCTATTCCAGTCAGAGGGAAATTTGTTCATAAAGGAGTATTTGTTCCTATTGTGTCCTTTTTGTTCTGCAGATGTGGAAACTTTGGAACATGTTTTCAAGGACTATATTCGGGCTAAATCAGTATGGAAGAAAGCAACAATGGCCATTCCTCCCCATGAGGGCTGAATTATTTTTAGGGAATGGATCTCAAACAAGTTTTGCAGTTTAGACTCCTCTTCCATTGCCATTTTTGCGATGCTTCTCTGGGCAATTTGGTATGCTCAAAAACAGTTATGTTTTCAAGATATTCAGTTGGATAGCTCTGATGCAGTCTCAGTAGCCTTGTCTTGCCTTAGGGATTTCCATGCAGCCAATGCTAAATTGCATCCTCCCCAACAAGCTCCAAAAACTGTCTCAAAGTGGACTCCACCCCCGGATGGCTTTTTCAAATTGAATGTTGATGCTGTGTTCAGAAATCAGAATGGAGTTGGACTGAGTGCTATCATTCGAGATTATAAGGGATCCATCATTGGCTTAGCTTGTTGTCATGTTGAGAGGTGTAACAGCTCAAAAATTATAGAAATATTGGCTCTCCTCTTTGGCCTCAAATTTGCGTTGAACCTTTCTGTGTCTCACCTCTTGGTGGAATCAAATTGCTCAGTTGTCGTCAAACCAGTTAAAGTCTCAATCTGCACTTGGTTTTTATATTAGCCTGATGGCTTCCTAGACATATCCGATAATTTTCTTGCTTGCTCTTTTTCTTGGATTCCTCGTTCAGCCAATAGGATAACTCATGAACTTGCTTCCTTTGATTTTTCGTGTGCTTTGCCTTTGCTTTCTGGTGGAGGAGGTCCTCCCCCTCCACCTGATATCTTTTGTCCTACTTGATGTATATGTTTCTCTCTTAGTTTGCTATGAAGTTTATTTTTCTCCAAAAAAAAAATAATAATAAATAACATATATATTTACATATTTAATTTATGTAGTGAATACAATACAATGAAAAATTAAAAATATGACTCATAATAATGCTACCTACCTACAACAAATATTAGTTTACAAAATATGGGCTTCACATTTAATTTGAAATATTAGAATAATTTATTAATGAATAATCATCATTCAATAATAATAATAATTTAAAAATTGTGCAGAAAAATGTCACTTATCATATATATATATATACACGCGCGCGCGTACACACACTTATAAAATCATTTTACATTAAATGATTATAAAGATTTGATAATTACTTATATTAATGAAAAAAGTAAAAAAACTAATTATTTTATATATTATTAAGAATATAATTTTTACTATATTTTTAAAAACATAATTAAAACATATGAATATAAAATTATTTTTTTTAAAAAAAGTCCTATCATAACTATGAGATAACTGCTCGTTAGAGACTTATTTTCAGAGAGTATAGTTAAATTTGCAAAATAATACCAAAAATAATTTGCAAAATAATACCAAAAATAATCTTTAGTGACAAGGGTGATGCCCGATCGAAGTGTTTTAAATTCAAATTCTACAAAGAAAGAGGATATGAGATTTGGGCCATGGGCTGAGATAGACTAGTAATGAATTGGATTAGCATTAGCATTTGGGCATTTAGCACCCAAGCGCTAGCAATAAGAAAAAGAAATCGACAAATTCTCAGCGTCAGGTCTAAATTGTAATCGCAATGTTATCATTGGTTGCATTAAGGAAAAAGAGTAGCACACATACACGCAGCACAAGTGCGACAGAAGGTAGAGCAGAGGCAGAGGAGAGAGCACAGTAGTTGTTTATTTGGCGGACAAGGTAATGAAGCTTTCTACGCACTTGTTATTTCATGTCAATTGGATTCGATACTGTCTTTTCTTTTGTGTTATCATTCTAAAGAGAAAAAAGATCTGGCAAATTATGATTAAATGACTGCTTTTTTATTCACATTTTCTCGCGAATATATTTTATTGCTTTTGATACAAATTGATTAGGTTAAGTGGAATTCAGGTTGTTCACCAGTATCGACCTTTAATTTCTATCTACCATGGCAACTCTTGCTACTTGAATTCCTGGATTTCATATCCTCCTCTTCGTCTTTATGCTTTCTGAGTAACGAACCCATTTTTTTATATTCCACGGTTTCTATATTATTTGTATACTTCTCTTTGGAGGGTTTTTGTTATGATCCCTATGTATTGTCTTGCCTTATAAACTTTAGTTCTTGTCCTGCAGTGTTGGTTGGCAAATGCTCCAATTCATCAGACAACATAATACAATATACACTTTGCTGCAGTGGTTATATCACACTTATATAATTATTAATCATCTGCAATGAGTAGTGCCCCTAAAAGATCGCATGAAGAGAGCGGTGGTCACTCATCTTCTTCCAAATACCCACATGAAGAAACAGGCTTATATCCTAGGCTTGCATCAGGGATTTTGAGCGAATACCATCCTCCTTATGAGATAGCTCCAGATGCCCGAATTACAAAAATTCCTCGTATTGAATCTCGTGATGCAGATAGAAGGTCCCCTTTGCATTCAATGTATCGAGTGCCCCCATCCTCAAATGATCTGCATATAGATTCTCATTCTATTGCTTCTGAAAGCCGCTTGGAATCAAGGGATTCCAAGGACACTAGAGACCATAGAGTTGAAACCCGAGATCTGAGGACTGAAGCGAGAGAGCTTCATACTGAAGCAAAGAGGGATTCCCAAAGCGCCAAAAGTGACAAGGATTCAAGGTTTGAGAGCAGAGCAGATGATAATAAGGAAATTAAATATGAGAAGGACACTTATAGTGATCCAAAGAATGAGATAAAGATGGACAAGGATGGTTTTAATGTGGTACCTAGTCAGATGAATTGGAAAGACTCAAAAGAATATCATAGAGGAAAGAGATATTCTGAATCCCCTGGTGCACATGTGGACCCATGGTATGTATCGCGTGGTAACTCCCAAGGCCCAGTTGAGATTGGAAAGGAAGGCCCAATAATTGAAGATAGGGATTATGCAGAAACACATGAGGCAGTTGGTGAGAACAAGGTTGATTTAAAAGGTGAGGACAGACTTAAAGATAAGGATAGAAAAAGGAAAGATATAAAACACCGAGACTGGGGAGATAGAGACAAGGAAAGAAGTGATCGCAGGAGCAGTCAAGTAGGTAATAGTAGTGGTGAAGGAAAAGAATCAGCAAGGGAGGAGAGAGAAGCAGAGAGGTGGGAGAGGGAGAGGGAGAGGAAGGATATCTCAAAAGACAGGGAAAGGCAAAAGGAGAGAGAAAAGGATCATACGAAGAGAGAATTATGGAATGGAGTTGAAAAAGAGGGTGTGCACAATGAGAAAGAATCAGGGGATGGATCTATCAGAGTGACTGAACAGGAAAGTCCTGCTTTGGAGCAGAAAAAACAGAAAGATTGTGAGAGCTGGAAAAATGCTGATAGAGAAGCTAAAGATAGGAGAAAAGAAAGAGATGCTGACATGGAAGGAGATAAACCTGAGAAACGCAGCAGGCTATGTGACAAGGAATCTGATGATGGATGTGCAGATGGTGAAGGGGTCGCTGAAAGGGAAAGGGAAGTTTTTAACTACGGAGTTCAGCAACGTAAGAGGATGCTTCGGCCAAGAGGCAGTCCTCAAGTGGCAAATCGTGAACCACGTTTTAGGTCTCATGCCCAGGACAATGAAGGGTTTGTCTTACTTTCTTGAATGTGGATTCATTTGGAACTTGGAAGCACATTTTGCAAATGATTGTTTTTGTTATTTATTGCTTATTTGTGGAAACATGCTTTAAAATACTTGATGTGCATGCATTAACTGTTATAGTCAAAGCTAAATTTGACAAAAAAAATCCTTATAATGTTCCTTAATTGTATATGTTGCTGCCAGATTAGTGAAGGTGTAGATATAATGACTTTTAGAGTTCCAACCATTTAATATTGTGATATCCTTTCAAGAACAAATCTGTCCTTTTGTGGTTCTTAGGTTTTTATTAGGACTAGGATATAGTAGTAACTGTGTTATTGTTTTTGCTGTGTTGGTTTCAGTCTTGAGAGAAGCCATTTATGAGACAATTAAGGGTAGGGTCATTCATCTCCAAATTCAAGCTGTGTGGGCCTTCTTTTTGTTTATTTATTATTTCCCCTCTAAATATATATCCAAATGCCTTAGTCTCCTTGGACTTATGAAGTGGTGACAGGAAAATCGTAAATGGCTCACAAGCTGTTGAGAAGGCTAGAATGGAGCACTCCTTAGAAGATCCAGCGGGGTTTTATTGCATTCTGAGAATATTGAAATCAATCGAGTTCTCTAGATTAAGCAAGAATTTTAGAAGTGAAGTAATGGGTAATAATTGTTACTTAAAATGAGAAGAGAATAAAAAAAGAGATAAGAAGTGGAAAAGTACTACTCAGATTGCACTAGCACCATTACCCTGCAGTCTCAGCATGCTGGACTTGCTGTAGGGCCTCATTTATAAAATACTAGGCTGCATAGGATAATTGGGCTAATATACAAAATTTTTATTAGGTTTTACTTGAGTTGTGTTATACTTCCAATTTTGGGAAAAGAAACATTTTTAGTCTTTCAGCATCGCTGAATTTTTGGTTCATATTTTTGTTGTCTTGATGCTTTCTTTACCTAGAATTTACAGTACAAGCCACTGATTTTGGAACTTTTGGGTTTGGGAAATATTGTGGGAATACCTTCAGAGAATTTTGTCATAAGAATGATAACTTATTCTATTTCCTTGTGTTTGCCTCACTGTTATCACTCTTAAGTTTGATAAGAGTTCTCTAGCAATGTTTTTTGCAACCAATCCTTACTGTTATCACTCTTAAGTTTGATAAAAGTTCTCTAGCAATGTTTTTTGCAACCAATGCTTGTTAGTGATTCATTTTATTTCTAAATAAATTATAGATTCATTTACAAATGAACTTTGATGTTTGACATAACATAAGGTGATATAGAAAGTATAACTGAATTCCATATAATTTGTCTTTCTCAATATATTTATTCTTGATAATGCCCTTTTAAAGCCATACAAAGAGTATGTGTTACTTGTGAAAGAGAGAAGAAAAGTGGAGGATAAGGGTATTTTGTGCCTTGAATTTTGTTTACTTGCTCTCATTTAATTCATTTGAAATTCCATCTATTCTGGTAGAATTTTGTTTTGTCATGTTTGTCATGTTGAATTCCATGAAATGAAATTGTAGAATTCAAATCAATATATTTAATGCTGCCAAACATAAAACTAAGAAGGATGTGTTTGATTGTTGGATTCTCATAGGGAAGTGACTCAAAATGTTGAATTCTAGAATTTGATTTGCAAGGGAATGTTGTGTTTTTGGGAGAGTTTAATTTTCTAGATGATGAGTCTAACCCTTACTTTCTCATAGGGAAGTTTAAGAATTTAAAAGACTATAATGTTCTTAATTAATATAACATTTGGACAAATATAACACATTATATAATTATTTACTAAAGTAAAAAGTATATAATTTTATTTTTTTAAATATAGTCCCAAAATGAAATAAATAGAAATTTTACTTAATTTTCAATGTTCTAGAACTTTTTTATTTCAGATCATATATTTGAATAATTAATAAGTTACATTTTAAGTATTTTGAACAATTATATTTCATATTGTTTTGATTATTATAATACACTATTGCAAAAATTTATTCATTTCTTTGTCACAGATTAATTAAATAAAAATGCATCTTAAATAAAGCTATGATATTAATATGTACGAACCAAATACAAAAACTGCAAATTCCAAAAAAAATGAAATTTGCAACCAAACATGATAATGTTATATTCGTTGAATTATTTTCCAGGAATTTAATTTTAAATGAGAATGTTGAATTTTGGCAACAAACGTCCTTGAAATTATAAATGAATTCCAGAGAATTTTGTGGAATTTATTTGCTCTGTCCATAGTGTAACTCATTATATATTGTTGGTTTTGATGTTAACAGAGCTTGGTGAATGCCTATGGGGGTGGTGATGTGGGATAGAATTGATAGCCTGTTATACGTTGATTTTTATAGAAAATAAAAGGGTTAAAATTGAATTTCAGGTCGGATTTGACAGAAATTCAAATATGAGATAGAGGAAAAAGGAAGAAAATATAAGAAAATTTCTGAAAGTCAACACTTAGAAGGTTTAGGAGTCACACCTAAAGAGAATTGAAACACATAATTCCAGAGCAGCAATTTGCAGGAAATCTTTGTTTATTGAATCTGGAAGCTGAATATTAATTCTTAAAACCCTAGATATTTATAGAAGTAACTAATGCTAAATGTAAAGACCTTAGACTCCTAATCGTTGAAGGATTCTCTAGATAAACACTTTGTCTTAATCCAACAAGGATATAGAATAAGACTCAACAATAATAAACACCTTTTCCTGATTCAACAAGGATTTAGAATAAGACTCGACAATAATTAATAAAATTAAAAACTTCTAAAGATGTTAGGACAACTTATTCCTAATTTGCTAAGGAACCAGATTTCCGCAACAACCAGAAATCATATTTCTCTAGAAAGCATATTTCTTAAACCTAATAAAAGTTCTCAATTGGCCTTCCCATCACCCCCAATGTTCCAAACAAGTGCTTGCACGTTTGAACGATGTTTGGACCATTGTTTGTAAACATTTTGCTAACATGTCCCATCAGGTGGCTGGATGCACTGATAAAAGTTAAGAAATGATGACCAACAAAGGTGTTATTAGAATTTAGCTGAAGTGGTATTGGATAGGTCTAGGGTCTGGATCTAACCAAAATCAGGGGGAAAAGAGAAGTAAAACACTTGAAAATGTTGTTTATGTGGTATTCTAATTCATAGAAGAGTCGAAAATCCTGTGAACTTAAAATTTTAGCCTCGGAAGGAAACTTACTATTTTATTTGATGGATAGGGTAAAAGCAAACAAAAGAAAAAGAAAGAGGAGATTAATGATAATGGTTAGAAAATGAAGAGTACAAATAAGAACATGAGAGCTTTGGTTTACAATTGACTTCTATAATGATTTGTTGAACTTAACTAATTTGGGATTAAAGCTTAGTTAAATTAATTATGTTGAATTCCTGGAAAAAGAAGAATCTATTGCTTTTCTCGTTTTAGTTAGGCAAGTAGTTTTAGTCATAATGCTTCCCTACTATCCTAACTAGGAAGTGAGGACAATGGCAGTTCTGGTGGTTTTCCTTTGTTAACATGTGGGTGTATAAGATGTCTACTGTTATGATTTTTCATTGGCATTTGGTCAGCCCGATAAGCTGCTTAGTCCATGACATGACATTTATGAGATCAATCTAGTGTTCATTTTTGTTTCATGTTCTATGAATATTGTGGTGAAATCGTGGAATGAAATTGAAAAGTGCAAGAATTCTCCATCCAATCTTTTTTTTTTTTTAAAAAAAAAAAAATTAAACTAACATTTTGTTTTAAACAAATTTGTAACTTTTAGAAATTAAACTTTAAAAGTAATTGCAATGAGTCATTTTGCATTTAGTAATATTTTGTCACTGAGTGATGGTATTCTTTTGTTTCCTGAACGTAAAAAAAAGAAAAAAAGAAAGTTAAGGTAAAATCTGACAATCTTTTGTGTTTGACACATGCATTTGTACGGTAGGCTATTTATGAAAGAAATTTTGTTATTGGTTGCTATAATCATACTTTTTGTTATGATGATTTATTCACTATTTTTCGTTTTAAGGTTTTGTTAAATAAAATTTTCTGACTAGCAGCAAATAATGTTTAAGGAAATGAATGTTGTGTCAAATTTATAGTTTTTGTGTGCATTGAAATTTGAAAGTACATTTGTTTAATATAGAGATCAGTTTCTTGGTATCTCTTTTCTGATTAAGTCTTTGCCACTTTGTTTTGCAGATCTCAAGGTGAGCGATTGTATAAATTTTATTGGCCAGAACTTTTCTTTGCATGCTGTGGTCAATAGGAGTTTGCTACTTGGTGTCTGATACTGGCTTCATGATAAATTACTTTTGCCTGTACCTCTCAATTTTCTTGCATTGCTTATATTTACAACAGTATAGTTCGAGTTGGCTCTTGCTGCCAGTTCTTCACAGGAGAGAGGGTAGCTCAGCATCTACTTCAGTTGATTCCCTTGGTTTAGTCCCTGTCTATCTTGATATTAGAATTTGTTGGATATATGCTGGACCAAAGTAATTTTTTCAGCAAAGTTTTCAGGGTTGCATTTGAGCTAGCTTCCATTGCTAATGAATCTTTCCTAACATTCAGCACTCTCTGAATTTCACTGCATTCTTTAATGCATTTCAGCTTTCTTGTCACAAAGTGCAGCCATATAAACTGCGAATCTTGCTTTCGCGTCTGTCCATCTATACTTTTCTTATAGGTTTCTAGGAGAAGTTCCTTACTGGTCATGGAGAATCGATCTCCATAATGAGAAAGTCCTTTATAGGACTTAGTCTTAGGTTTTTTAAAAAAGATTGTCTGCTATTCTGAATAACTTCTTTGAAGAATTGTCTTTTAATTGTTTTGTTTTTACTTCTTAATATTTTAGATATGCTGAATTTAGTTGTTATCCTATTTTTGTTTTCCTTATCATCTTTAGACTTAATAAAGTCTTGAGTTTTTTAATAAGTTTCTTATTTAGTTTTCTAAAGACTTCATTTCTCGCATCACTAAAACTCCTTATAATACATTCATGCACACATCATTTCTTTTCATTTTTGTAAAAGAAAAAAAAAATCCTTTTTTACTAGTTCTTGGGTACTTTATTTCATTTCACATTATCTATGCTGTTTTGAAATATTTTCATTGTATAAATATTGATATTTTGGCACTTGATGATGGATATGGATAAATATTTTGATAGCATCAGAATTTTATGAGTTATACATTTTTCTTTTTGTGACTGTTAAATTCAAAAGCTGTTGTTGCTTTAGGCAAACCTGAGGTATTGTCTGTTGTTTATAAAGTCGGTGAATGCATGCAAGATTTGATTAATTTGTGGAAAGAGTATGAATCCTCTCAGACTGAAAAAAATGGTGAAAGCGCACATAATGGTCCCACTCTTGAAATAAGGATCCCAGCGGAGCATGTTACTGCTACAAATCGCCAAGTAAGAGTTTGATATTTCATCTATCATGTCATGTTGTTGATGCTTGGTTATGCTTAGTTTTTGAGCATGCTCTTTTTCTTTTTGTTTTTTTTTCCTTCTTGTTTCTAGAGAATCATAATGATTCATAATACAGGTATCCTAATGATGATTTGCCTTAAAAATTGAGAGATAGAGATGGGAGAATTGTGAGGCCTTGTTGCTAACTTATATGTTACATAAACTGAGCCAGAAATATGCTGTTTTACTGAGTTTGAGCCTAAATTAGTTGGGGAAATGAGAAACTATGTAATAGCTACTTGATATGGAAATTGTGGTTTTTACACTTGAGCAGTCAAGTACCCTTCTTTGTAATGGTAATTTAATATTCCACTATATAACAGCTGTTTGGTTTTACAATTGCCCTTTTCTAATTCCTTGCATGCAGTATTATTTCCAAGTAAAAAGACTCAAATAGTTCAGTTGTTTTTTGTCATCAGTCATTGTCTTTATTTTAATGGTTCTTTTGTTCTGATATTCTATGTCATGGTTGTAGTTTTTAGGTTTGCACTTGTTTGTCCATCAACTGATATTGCTCATTTTGCTGCTTTCCTGTTTTCTATTTACTTTTTATCAATTATAATCATGCTTTTTCATTGTTTTAGGTTCTTTAATCTCATTTCATGCAGGTAAGAGGTGGCCAGCTATGGGGGACAGATATATACACAGATGACTCTGATCTTGTTGCTGGTATGTATTGTTATGGAGTGTGTATGGCTAGATTTCAAGTGTTTTAGAATAGCTGGTGATACTGGGATACAGAAAACTACTACTCATGTTGCTACTTTTTGCAGTTCTCATGCATACTGGTTACTGCCGTCCTACAGCTTCTCCTCCTCCGTCTGCTATCCAAGAGTTGCGTGCTACTATTCGAGTGTTGCCTCCACAAGATAGTAAGATCATTTAGTCTAGCTTCTTCTATATGTGCTAACGGTTGGATAATAGGTTTATTATTTGTTCTATGATCAACTGTTTGAGTAAATGCTACATTTTTTATTGCCAATGGCATGGTTGTTATGTGTTTGGATGTTAAAGTTGGATTGAAACTTGCATTTATAACATGGTAATCTGTGGACATGGTTATTGGTGGGAGTCACCATTTGCTATTGGACAAACTTATGTGTAGCATTATTTAACGTTGTATGTTGAAGTTCAGAATGAAGTTTGAATAATTTAAGCAACAAATTTCAAGGTGAATTGTACAGAACTTTGATTATTAAGTTGATTTTGATGTCAGGAATAGATCTTGGAAGGTATTTAGAAAGAATCATGGTTTATAATATACTGTTAACAACAGAAATGGATCATGAACATTTCTGCATCAATCTTAAAGGCTTTTCTCCCCATTGGCTAGTTGGTTTGATTTTAATTATATGGAAAATTGTAACAAGTTGGTAATATTTATGGTCAGTGAGGAAAATGCATATGGTTCCCACTCCCCTATTGATTTGGAAAGTATTGTTTTCTTCCTCATGGTGTACCTTTTTAAATTGCTTTTTTCAGTTGTTTTCCTTTTCCTCTTACATCGCTTGTTATTTTTTACTTGTTAACACTTTTAATAAAAGTCTCACTGCCAATGGGCTCGAACTTGCTTTCTATTCTTGAACATAACAAATATGTAACATCTCTCTCTCTCTCTCTCTCTCTCTCTCTAATACATAGATCATTCTTTCTAAAACAATATGCCTCCAACATTATTTGATTTGAGAGACAGAGGAGGAAGGGGTTTTGTTACTGTTTTGTCCTAGGATCTGATGGGGGGCATCATAGAATTACTAGTGAATAACAATGAGAGGGGATTAAGCACTGAAGCAGTGGAAGGGAAGCGTTTCCACATTTTGGAAATGTTTCCCTTGAGGAACCCACTAAAACAGGCCCAAAATGTTTCAGATTCTTTTTTGCAATTTTTGAAAAGTAAGAAACGTGTTTCCTATTTGGAAAAGCTTCTCTTTGCTTCAAAATTATATCATGCACGCCAACAGATCAACCCAAATCAACCTCTAAACAGCTCCTTTCTGCCTTCTCTCCTTCAACTGAAGCAACTGGATGATGATCGGTGACACCGACCCAGCTGGCAAAGGCGACTGCAGCTTGTGGTGGAGCAGGGGCTTGTTGCTACAGCTTTCAATGGTGACAGTAACTGGAATTGGAACAGTTTTTCATATTGTTATTTCTTTATCTCATGGGTTCTGGTCAGGGTTGCTGGGTTTCTTGATCTTACTGTGGTTTTTTTTTTTTTTTTTGCTATAATTTTATCTGATTTTACTTTTTCCTTTGCTTTTCCAGAATTTCTCTCCACAGATCTTTCTTTTTTCTTTTGATGCTTGCAATTGAAAATAAATCATGCAGATCGACCCAAATTAAAACTTTTTTTTTCTTTGATACACACACACACACACACACACAAAAATCTCCCTATATTTTTTTTATTTACACATTCCTTCCACATTTTGTTTCTATATTTTTAGAAAATGTCGTCTTCTTGTATCTGTTTTCACGTTTTCTATTTCCGTGCTACCTAGGGATTAAACATTATAATGAGCTAAAAAATGAACACATTAACATGAAAGGAAAGAGAATTTTTAGTGTTATGATCTACCAATCCAAAATTGTTACCTCTTCTCTATCTGGTGGGAACAACTAAGTAGAAATGTTGAAGTTCCTACTTTCTCTTTCTTGTGAAGTTATAAGAAGCAACAGTGAAGTTTGAAATCCATTTTGGGTATCATTATTTTAGCTCAGGTATGTTGTTAAATCTGGTGAGGTTTTTTCCGCAGAGTGATGGCAAGCAGGAAAAGTGAAACTTTCTAAAGCACAGGGTTAGAATTGGAATTTTATATTTCATTTTTCTATATTCTCAAGTATTTC
The DNA here is from genome assembly GCA_949677035.1 of Omphalea diandra. Taxonomy (NCBI): domain Eukaryota; kingdom Viridiplantae; phylum Streptophyta; class Magnoliopsida; order Malpighiales; family Euphorbiaceae; genus Omphalea; species Omphalea diandra. Next base: position 60,126 of record CATIWR010256559.1, on the reverse strand, counting down.
CTAACATAATTTCAAAAAATTAAACTGGGACTTATTCACATTAATGAAACATAAAGAACAATGGTTTGCTCTTATACAGAGTTCACAATTAAAGATAAAATTGGGGACTGTTCTCATCACAATTAGAGGCTAGCACATTTATTATGAAAAAATTACAATATTTACTGTCTATATATTATGTGACTCTACCAAACGCAAATGAAGTGTACTATTAACTTTTTCTTGTTAGTGTTTAATTAGCAATCATGAGTTGATTGTATGTTTTTAAATTGTAACTTGACACGTATCAGGCTACACTTCTATGCTGAGAAATAATGTTCGTTCCCGTGCCTGGGGAGCTGGGATTGGCTGTAGTTATCGTGTTGAGCGCTGCTGCATTGTTAAGGTGGGAAAATAGTCATTATTTTTCTGAAGTATTCTGAAATGTCTGGACTATTTTTGTAGGAGAGAACTGAAATAATAATGTTGCTATCGTCACTTTCACCTATATTTTTACTATCACTTGTTTCGTGCCAAATCTTCAGTCCATAACATCTGTTATTTACATTCTAAGGAATTGTGACAACTATTCGGCTCATATATCAAGTTAGACTTTCATGTTGCATCATCATTTTTTATCTTTTATTTTCTTTCAGAAAGGAGGTGGAACTATTGATCTAGAGACTTGTCTCACACACACATCAGCAGTGGAGCCTACGCTTGCTCCTGTGGCTGTTGAGCGAACAATGACTACAAGGGCCGCAGCTTCGGTACTTCTTGGCTTCTTGTTTTATTTTTTTTAAATGCTTATTTATTCTGATTCATGTCTTTGCTGTATATTCCATTTTTATTTTTTTGTTTTACAACAAAAAAATATTTAAGAAACTGTTAAATAATACTTCAGTTTGTTATATTCATGAATATGACTAGTGTAAAGTCCTTGAGTTAGGTGGATCTTGAGTATTTCAGCATTTAGCATATACTAATTACCAAATTTTATTTGGCATAAGTAAATGTGTAAAAAATTATGCTTTGCTTCAGAATTTTATTTCCACTCTAGGTTTGCCTTAAAATTGAACCAGAGAGGGAAAGAAAAAATCTCTGATTGTTAATATAAGACTTATGAAAATTGGGTAACCTTTCATCCTGTTGTCCTTTTGTCTTATTGAAATGACATCTAAAACATCTTGTTTGAAGCAGGTATGTGGCTAATAATTAAAGGACCAATAGGATTGAATAGATTCGCAAGGCTATGTGAGTTTTAACTAATTAATTGATTATAGATGTTTGAAAGAATAAACAAAAACAGATGAGTAAATCTTATTTGAGACGGTTTTTGCTCGTTTCATTATTTTGATCTGAGCTGAGACTTGTATTGTGGTGCAGGTATAGATAATCTTTGTTAGGAACTATATGATTTATTTGAGCTTATGTGCATTGGTCACACTCTTCTAGCCAAAAGGCTAATTGACCAAAAAAATCCTAACATTTGCATGCGTTCCAATAATTTTGTTTATCAACTCTATCATCGGCTTTTTGCATTCATATCAATTTTAGCCATCTCACTGGAACTGATTGTGCGTACACACGCAGACATTTTGCTGTTGTGTCCTATTATGATGTTTAATTGCTTTATATGTTTTTTTATTCAAAATTGCATTCCATCCCCTTCTTTATCATTGCAACATGTACTGTATTCAACTCTCTTGAAGTCTGTGTCAAAGCTCACACCAGGACTGGACTTCAGTGTCTTGCAGCTGCCATCTCTTCTGATTACACATGACATGTGGAAGTGACATTATTGTCGTTTCATTTTATTTTTTAAGACAATTAGACAGCTATTTTTTGCTCCTGATATTCCAAGGAATATGAGATATAAGAAGTAGACTTGCCTGTTGTTTTGTAGTTTGAATTGGACTGTCTGAATTTTGTGATGAATATTTGATCTTAATGATTGTGATAAAATTATATATTTCTAATCACCAGTAAGAATATCTGTTTGTACTGCTCTCTCAATTTCTGCAAATTTTGATCAGCTTGTATGATGCCTTGCCTTTGTCAGAATGCATTGCGGCAACAGAGATTTGTGCGTGAAGTTACAATACAGTACAATCTCTGCAATGAGCCATGGTACACATGATTTTCTTTTTGATAACTGCACTGGTGGTTTCCAAAAATGTGTGGGATTCATAGATATTTATAATTCTTGGAAGTGAAACTATTGTTGTTGTGCGGAAAGGTTGGAGCAAAGTGGTCTTCTTTTTGTCCAAATCTTGTTAGTTAACATTATTATGTAAGTATTAAGCGTGTGTGTCTGCTAATGCATATGCTGCAAGCCTTTAGGTATATTGCTTAATATGCCTGCCTCTGTTTTTGACAAAAGGTGATTAACATGCCACTTGAACTTTCTTCCCCTATCAACTGTAAAATAAAATAACAAATCACTTTTAAAATGTATCCCATTTTAACAGCTCTCACTTGGATGTCCTATTGAACTGATTGTGCCCATTTGAATTGAAATTTGATGTCTATTCTTTAAGCATGTGTTTGGCAAAATTCCATAGGGAGGAAAGAAAAAAAGGAAGGAAAATAAAAATTATTTTCTCTTCTTATTTTCCTCCCTCATGTTTGGATAAAAAGGAGAGGAAGGAAAATAATTTTTATTTTCCCTTGTTTGGATAATCAAATATGGAAGGAAAGAAAAATAATATTTAATATATTTTTAATTTAACCCTTTATTAAACAAAATATTTGAATATATAATTGTATTGTATAATGATAAAAAATAATTATTTTATAAGTTAATTGATTTTATATGAAATTAAAATTTATATAATGATAAATATAATGTAACACGAAAAAAATTCTCAAATTATTTTTTATATTTGAAAATGTTAAAAATGTATTCGGTTTTTTGCCAAATTTTAATAAACCAAATTTTTTATTCTTAAAATCAAACCGAACCGAAATTTTTTAAAAACCGAATTAAACCGAAATTTATGTGTCTATAAACCGAACGAAATCGATTTTATAAAAAGTTTGGTTCGGTCCGGCTTGTTTCAATTAAATTACATATATTTGAAATTTGGTTTGATTCAAATGATTTTGATTTATTAATTACTTCGGTTAATTCAATTTTTTCAGTTTTCTATCTAAAAAACCAAATCAATAACTGAAAACCGAATTTTTTGAAAATTATAACTGAAAAAATTAATTTTATTCAAGGATCAAACCGAACCTGCTCAGTTCGGTCGATTTTTGGTTCGGCCCGGTTTTTGCTCAGATTCTGTAATTTCTTACAATGTCCATGGGCAAGATGGTCATTTCAGCAAAATCTCCTTATTTTTCCATTTTTTTCTCTCCAGTTTGGAGAGAAAATGCGAGAGAGGAAAATTTCAAATATTTTCCCTCCCCTCCCATTTTCCCTCTCTTCCCAAACAAGGGATTTTGTCGTTCCTCCTTTATTTTACCTCTTTATTTTTCTTCCCCTCTTATTTTCCTTCCTTCCAATCGCATCATAAGAGCATTATTGCAGCTTGTAATTTTTTTGTTGTAGACAGTGTTCAAAGTTTCTTGGACTTTCTGGTGCTCATTTTACGTAGTTTCTCCTGGTTTTCCAAATTAATGACTGGTGAAGTTGTAATACCTTTCTCCCTTCAACGGTAAAAAACTTTGTCCACAACGGAAATTGGCATCATTTGTGGTTTCCTTATAACTTCATTTATTTTGAGCCCTGAGGTCCTTGTATATGTTTTACTTCTTCCATATCCATGTCCTTTTTCTTTTGTATATGGAGATGTTGGTGAGCATGTATTCATTGCATCATATGTATTATGTGGTTTTTGTTATTTGCTTTATCAAGAAAGGGTTATTAATGCATAGTTGCATGTCATATTCCCCATGTGCATTTTGGCAGTAGCCAACCAAATAACCTGTCAATGTCCATTTTTATAATGCACTTCAACAAATCTAACTATTTTAATCATTTGCATGGAGTGTGGACATTAATTTAAATCACTTGTATAGGGTGTTTGCATTAGCCGAGTTTATCTATTCATGTTCCTATTAGCCTCTTTGGCTCGTCAATTTTCATGTTTGCATAATGTTTTCAGGATAAAGTACAGCATTAGTATTGTTGCTGACAAGGGTCTGAAAAAGCCCCTCTATACTTCTGCTCGTTTGAAGAAGGGAGAAGTTTTGTATTTGGAAACCCACTTCTGCAGGTATTCAGTTTACTTATTGCTTTACCGAGACACATGATGGTTGCATCGTGGACTTAGAGTGATTTTTCCTGTTCTATTTCTGGCACATTGCCTTTGACTTTCATATTCCCTTTTTTTGCATATTATTTCTCATAGCTATTCTACATATAGCATACGTGAAAGAGAAAGCATAGGATTCTTCCTTTTTTCCTCTTAGTAGTTTGCATTATTGAGTTCTGGCCCATGAACGAATACTCATTTCCTCATCTGGTCATAAGCTGTGACCTTCTAGGAAAAACTAATAAAGCATCTGGCTTGTTGTCGGCAATTTGGTATATATTGTACAATATATGTTATATGGTATAATTTATATAATTATTTGGTTGTTATATACATTTCGAATCAGCCAAAGCTTGTGTTATCAGAACTCCATCAGTTGAATGAAGAAAAAACCAAATTTATGGAACAAGGATAAATAGAACCACAGACAAGATCCAATTATTTCTGTCCGATTTTATTTAGTTGGTACACTGATCAATATAAATAGGAAAGTGAATGTTGAATGTAATAATATATACAGGTAAAACTTTCAAGGTCCCATGTTGGTCTATGTGCAAACCCCCTTCCCCTGGAGCATTAGAAAAATTTTCCATTGGGCTCATTTCTTTCAAGCACAGACAGAAGTTGGTACATAATGTCTCTGAGTCAGTAATTATTGCTTCTCTTTTTTTCACCTGGACTTTTTAAATTTTAGATCATATGTCTTTCTACATGGAAGTTTGTGATTTGTTATTGGTATGGTTCCATGTAGTGGCTTCTAAGCGATGTTCATATTTCAAAGTTATAACTAATTTTCTGCAGGTATGAGCTCTGTTTTACTGGAGAGAAAATGGTGAAATCTACGCAGTTGAGTCACGGACATGAAGAGACAGATAAGTCTCATAATCACCACCCACATTCCTTAAATGGTGAAAAAATTGACTCTGATAATGTTCTGATTGATGTATTTCGGTGGTCTCGGTGTAAGAAGCCCCTTCCGCAGAAGATCATGCGGTCAGTTGGGATCCCACTGCCCCTTGAACATGTTGAGGTACTTGCGTGATCAATTTTCCTTTCTAGCAGCAACTTGCGTGTTTAAGAGTCTTAATCAATAGTTAACTTTCTTTGTAACATTTATGCGTCACTCCAGAAAATATTTGTATTCATTATAATGCTTTATATCTGGGTGAGTATGGATGTCCACTTCGCATGTCTACCATTTGGAGCTGGTTTGTGAATTACACTTCTCAAATCTGTTGCGAATTACATTTCTCAAATCTATTTCTATCAAGAGTAGGGTACAAAATTTTTAGGTTTTGATTTGCCAATGCGTATGAGGAGGCTCTGTTAGTAGTTAATTGAGATGATAATATTACAGGCAATAAATGAAATAGTTCATAATTTCCCCCACCGTACATGCATGTCTTCTTCGTTGAACAGGTATTGGAGGAAAATCTTGACTGGGAGGATGTGCAATGGTCGCAAACTGGCATTTGGATTGCCGGAAAAGAATATACACTAGCAAGGGTGCATTTTCTGTCTCCAAGTTAGTTACATGTTATGTGTTCATTTTGTGTGGACAACCATTTGCCCTAATGAGATGTAATCGGTGTTTAAATTATTTCATTGTTAAATTATACGTTTACTAATTTGACAGTTAAATTATGAATTTACTTCACTGTATTGCATTATTTTCAATGGGCTGGCCTTGCTATATGAGTTTAATTCTAGGAGCTAAAAGGATGGAAAGACATGGCACAAGTATGACTTGAGTTAGGGATATGGAAATTTTATTTTAAAAAAGTGAAAGAAAGCAATAACTGAAATCTGTGCGCTTTAATGCGCGTGAGAACATGAAACAAATCGCATTGACAAAGTTGGGGGGGTGCAACTGCATGGGAAAACTATTACATCTTGTGATTTTTTTATTTTGTGGAAGCACTGCTGAAGAGACTCATGGATTTAGATTTTAGATTTTTAACTACCAAATGGATAACATCCTAAAGAGACTGAATTGCTTTCTTATTGCCATGTCTCATTTTTTGGGGTTGAAGGCTAAGAAATAGGAAGCATTTCTCCCATTACATGTGTCGATGAAAATTATATTGTTTAATTTGTTCTTAAAAATACTGCATTGAACTATATATGATTGTTGTTATAAAACATCTCACAAATGAAATCTAAAATAAAATGTAATTATAGGATAATCTAACATTTTCAAAATGTAAAAACAAATATGCGAAGGACCTGTAACTACAGTGGGCAGCAACACTATTCTAAAGCTATGTTTATATATCAAATTCGCCACCTTTCCCCTTCGTATGTCAGCTAAGTCATCTTCATGGTGCCAAATGTTAGTTGACTTTACATAATTCAATTATTCGTTCATTATACAAGTCGAACGATAGTGGTCGTTTCAAAAACTCTAAATCAGTAGCACATACACAAAAACCCCTCATAAATCAACTACCCATCACCGCTCGATCAACACCCTCTTAAATCACCTGTACTTATCACCATATTATGGTAGTCTTGAATAACTCCACATTATCCAAACATTTTTTCATCATACAAGTCAAAACAATCGTCATTTTCAAAACTCTATATCAGTCCTACACAGAAATTCACATTTAATTAATCATCCCCTAAAAGTCATAATCATGATGCATAAAATTGAACTGAACTACCAATCACCCGTTCACCATTGATCCCATTTGTTTATGAAGTCATTCCACATTGCTGCTGCAATTGACTCTCGCAATGAGAAGGCGATCTGCTTCTAAATAGAGGAAGCCAAATGCATTTCAGGTTGATCGTCAATACTTCAGGCAATTCTTCCAGTGCTACCCCTTCAATACTAGCAAACAACCAATCATTTCTTTCCTCACGTCGTATGTAATTATGTAAAACACATGCAGCAATTACTATATCCCTTTGGATATGAAATCCATATTGGGGAGCAAGTTTGAGAATGGGAAATCTAGTTTTCAGCACATTGAAAGACCTCTGAATTACATTTCTAAGGGATGAATGTCGATGATTGAATAGTTCTCTTGCATTTCTGGGTAATTGATTTGCACCTCTAAATTTATGAGGGTGACAGCGAACTCCTTAGAAAGGAGCAATAAATCCTTCCATATTTAAGTACCCTGTATCAACTAGATAATATTTTCCTGTCACAAAAATATAATGGAATGAGATGGATAGTAAAGTCATCAAACAACAAGAAACAATATAAAAGTCAGCATGTTTCAGAGCACAGGTATAAATAGAGCTATCCTTTAAACAAGGACACAAATTGGACCATGCAAACATTCATATTCATGAACAGAGGCATCAAAAAATAAACAGATGAACAAGTTGAGATTCGAGAACCTTCAGGTATTTGAGGGAAATTCTGATCTGTATCATCAAGGACTGCTCTTAATACACGTGAATCTGCAGCAGAGCCTTCCCAACCAGGATAAATAAATATAAACTGCAAGTCAAATGTGCATGATGCCAAAACATTTTGTGACACCTTTCCTATTACGAAATCGGGATTGATCTTTGGCTGGTACATTTGCAGGAATATGCATACCATCTATGACTCCAATGCAATCCTGCTTTAAAGGAAATAAATTAACATATCGTGTGGATATATATATATATATATATATATTAAGATCAAGAATACCTTTGCAGACTAACCTTGAAATATGGGTAAAATCTACTGCTACAAAGAATTTCTGGAGGAGTGCTGAGAGGTGGTGGTTGCAAGAATTCACGAGAGAATGACTTAATTGCCTTCAGCACATTGTTGAAATGCCGGCTTATAGTTTCACCTGAATGTTGAAACCGTTCTTGGATGACTCTATTACGCTCATTATGACCAACAACATTCAAGAAAATTGCCAGCTGTTCCTCTATCATTACACCAGCAGTATCACGTAGCATGCCTCTCTGTCGAAGTGTGCTACACAACTTATGAAAAACATGTTTATCCATCCGAAACATTTCCAGGCATAAATCATCATGGCCCTCCAGCAGTTCAGTCATAAAGCCACTTCCACTAGGTGAGGAACTGCAACGAGGCTGCCTATTTATACTGTTATAATAGTAGTAGCCTGCAGTGGCTGCAACTAATTCCATCTCGTCCAATTCTAAGTCAAAGTCGTCCATGGTAGCAGAAGTATCTGTAGAAATTGAATTAAAATGCAGAAATACAAAATAGACACAATAGTCAAATTTGCACATATAGACAAATCACTTGAATGCATTTCTATCACAAAAAGAAGCTAGCATCTTTCTTTCTGACACAAGGTCCTGGGGGCAAATAAACCAAAAAATGAAGGCAACAGCAGTCCCTATCATTTAAGATCATGAAATAGACAAAACAGCCACTGATCACAAAGTAAAACTAGTTACAAAATGTACAAGTTCCTCAAGAGCACCAGACCATACAGAGCACACCCAGTCATGGATCTATAGATGTACATGACTAGTAAGCTCTATTTTTAAGTATTAACCTATTCAACTAGATGAAGCACTACATTTTCCCTGCAACCATGGTAATCGTTTCTCACTCTTGAGAGATATGAATATCTCCCTGAAATTGTGGTTCTCAAATAAATCCAAGCCAAAAATGTAAATCCGTTGATCAACACCTTGCATCTCATCCAAGACTTTAATGCATTTGGTTATGGAAAAGCGGTCCTTATTCTTCATGATAGCAGCTGCCCTCATTTTGGAAGCAGCTGCTATTTCAAGCATAGCATTGACAATTGCATCACCAGTAGCCTTGCGACTCCTCTTGCGACGACCAGAACTGGAGGGTGTCACAGATTGACGCTTGTTGTGTCCATCCAACAAGTTTCCATCATCTCCAGAGCCTGAAGAAGGATCCTCATCCACGTAATTCACTGGGGCAGTAGGATCAACAGACATGATGACGGATTTTTATTTGTCAACGACAATGTTTTATCTCCAACTGTCTTCATTCCAAAATAACAACAAAAGCTCATAATCATTCCAACTCTCTAAAAAAGAAAAAAAAATTTAATTCTGTAAGACAATCATCAAAAACCTTTACAATCCCCGCCAAAAAAATAAAAAATAAAAATCACACATTTTAGTAACTCCTTCCTATGTTTCTGTGGTTAATATCATTTGTGTAAATGTATTCAACACAAGTTCTTCTAAGTTTTTAACTTTGGAATGGTGGATCATAACCTCGTCTCTAATTCTCCCGAAATAGGGGAATTTGAGCGTAAATCCATGAATGAGAGTAAACATCTTCAAATAAACAAAAATGGAGAATCTAAACAATTCTATAAGTCAAAATTCGACTGGATCATCAACCCTCACCTCTCTCTTGCTCTACATTTTCCATTTTCTCCTCAGTTTCTGTTCACGGGAGGGTGAAAAGATGGACCGAAGTACCTGTTTTGCTTGTGAAGTGGTAAGGCAGATAGTGTTGATCGAGGGGAGAAATAGCTTTGCGGCGAAGAATTCCTCCCAGATTAGTGTGCATATGCTCCGAAGCCACCTCCGGCGCGCTTTAGGTGCCCCACCTATTTGTTCTCCTGAAGCAACGAACTAATCTCCACCTCCCGCCGACTACCAACTGGGAAAGAGGATTCAACAGATGCAAAAGAAGATGGCTATGGGGATCCGCTTGGGCTTGGTCGCGGTCCCTTCGTAGCCGTCTCTTCACCTTCCCTGGAATCGTTCTTTACAAGTACTGGACATGGGGACAAAGAAGAAGACAAAGAGAGTTCAAACCTAGTTCCAAGATGAGGACAATCCAAGAAGTTCTTTTTAGAGAAGGGGGATTTTATGCCATCCTCAGCCAAGGAGCCTGAGATCTTCTGAGATAACCAGATAGCAGTGGCCGCAAGCTTTCGAGAGATGCTCGTCTTTATGTGGCCAAGTAAAGCTTTCGCCTGGGTTATTCAGAAAGTGGGCCCCGAGTGCACCATTTTTGAAATAGAACGGGCATCACAATTTACACCTGAGGAAGGTGTGCAGCCCAGCTGTCCGGTACATCAGCAGATGTTACAATAATACGTGGATGAGTTTTGGCTGGTACGACTCTATTGACCACTTCTAACAAACGTTATTGGCCCAATTCTAAATCAATTTTCTGAAATGGTATATATGCCGGAAGAAAAGCGAAAACTAAAAAATCACGCTAACAACAAATTCTAATAAAAATTGTTTCAAAATGTCAAGAATTAAAAATAAAATAGTGCATATTATCGCAATTTTTAACATAAATTACATACTTTTCAATTGAATAAACGTGATGTTATTGTTGTTGTGATAAAGGATAGCACAAATTTTATCTCTAAAAAATAAGAGTGAAATTAGAGTTCTAAATATGAGAGACTGAAAATAAAAAAGAATAAATATATCTTCAAAATATTGCACACATTTTATAGAGAATATATATAATTTTTATAATTTTAAAGAGACTAGATGCATAATTTTAAAAGTTTTATACAAAATTTATAGAGAAAATATGCAAATTTTAAAACTTTGAAAGTTATATATATATATATTACAATATTTTTGAATGAAATTAATAAATTATAAAAGTTTGAGCGGCCAAATTTGTCTAGAAAGATTAGAAGTAATTAGACCTGTAATTGTACATACTTGTAAAGAACTCAAATAATGATAATAGTATATTGATTTGTAAATATAAAGCTAAACAAAAAATTTGCGATTGATTGCTAAATTATGATGTAGAGTTGTTCTAGACACCTATATATCATTTTCAAATGCTCAAAATTAAAAAATAAGACAGTGCATATGATCACTATTTTTAGTCATAAATTATACACTGTTCTATTGAAATTTGTACCGTCCTTCTTTTGAAAATATAATTTATGATTAATTGCTTGAAGTAGATACATGTTGGTCACATACACCTATATAATTATTTCTATATGCTCAAAATGAAGAAATAAGATTGTTCCTATGATTATTATGTTTAGTAATTGATTATGTATTTTTCAATCAAGTTTCGTACTGCACTATGATAGGTGTTGATTATCTGCAAGTGTACAGTGTCGATTGTAGCATAAATAATTTATTAAGGTTGATCCACTGGGACAACACTTATTGTTATTTGATTAATTCTTATTAATTCGTAATAATATTGAAATTGACAATGAAAACGAAATTAAAATAACATAAACTAAATTGATTAAAGGAAAATCAGATATTTGAAATATTAGAGCTCGAGGTTCACCTAGTGAGAAGTAGTTATTGATTATCAATGCCCAACCTGATTCTTGAGTGCAATTAATTCTAAATTATCTTAATGTTTCATTGAGTCATTAAGTTGTATCTAATTAATAAATAACTAATCATTAAAGTTATTTTCTTGATTAGATCCATCAAACTACAATTAACACACCATAAAGATTTAGATATATCTCTTTACCTAAAAGTTTGTGTTTGATCTTCTATATCTGAGTTTATATTTCACCTGTTAGTTCATCACATAAACCCTAAAATAAAAACTATATGGTAATTAGCCATATAATTCACAATCAACACCAAAAGACCAAATCAAGAATTATAATGAAGAAAACTAGAAATTGAGCTTTAATATCAAAAATAATTCCACTAGATTACACCCCTCATTCTAGTTTAGAGTTTAGTTCTCCATCAGCATAATAAAACCAAACACAATATTTAATCTCATAAGAGTTAGATAGATGAAAATAAAGAAATAAAATGAATACAAATGAATCAAGAGAAATCCATAAAAGAGTCTTGTTTAATTTGCTCGTTCCTCCCTTTCATTTGTCAAAAAGTCCTCCTAATAAGTGCCTTAAGTTCTTATTTATATCTCTTCAACGTTGGCCTTAAAACACTAATAAAAATGGGGCTTGGGTTGAATAAATGTCACGCGCATGACAAACAAAAACTAAGATGGGCACATCATGGTCACATTTGAGACACCTGTCATGCACGCCATCGAGAAGAACACATCACTTCACGCGCGTGACACAAAGTTATGCGATCAAAGTTTCCTCATCCCATCCTTCATGCACAACCAAATTTAGAGTGTCACACGTGTGATGTTTATCATGCACGTGATATGCTTTTGCCTAACAAGCCACATTTCAAGCTCGCTTCCAATATTAAAAACCTACCAAAATTGATCACAACTCAAATTAGGCAGCCAAATCTTAAAATAAATGCAATTAATAAAATTACTACCTAAATTAACAAAGAAAGGCACACAATATCCAAAAAAGGTAAACATAAATATGTGTGTTAAATTATACACATCATACTAGTTTTAAAAATATTGAGTCATACCTATAATTTGTGATTGATTGCTAGAATTATGATCAGTTTGATTCAAGACATTTATATAATTATTTCTAAATGCTCAAAATGAAAATAAAAAGATAATACATACGATTGCTATTTTTAGTCATATATTATACACTTTTTTTATTAAAATTTGTATCACATTAGTTTTAAAAATAGAGTTTTACTCATAATCTATGATTAATTGTTAAAATTGGTATATACAAAAATCTTAGACACCTACATAAATATTTCTAAATGCTCAAAATGGGAAAAAAAGGCAGTATATATCATCACTATTTTTAGCCATAAGCTATACTTTTTTTGAACACAATTCGTATTGACCTGATTTTCAAAATATAAAGTCATGTCTATAATCTATAATTAATTGTCCAAGTTAAGATACAAAGGAATCCTAGACATCTCTATAAATATTTCTAAATACTCAAAATGAAAAATAAAATCGTGCATACAATCACTATTTTTAGTTATAGACTATGTTTTTCATTCGAAATTCATTGTGTAATATGGAGTTACGCCCATCACATGTGATTGATAGCCTAAATTAGGATACAGGGTGATCACGAACACCTACATAATTATTTCAAATTGCTTATAATAGAAAAATAAGATAGTGCATATGACCTTTATTTTTATTCATAAACTATACACTTTTTTTGTTGAACTTTATACCACATAATTTTTAAATTATAGAGGCACGCCAATAATTTATGATTGTTACTAGAATTACGATACAAGGTGATCTCAAACACTCATACAATTATTTCTAAATGTTCAAAATAGAAAAATAAGATAATGCATATAATTATTATTTTTTTAGCCATAAATTATACATTTTTCTATCAAAATTCATACTGCACTAGTTTTGAAAATTTGGAGTCATGCCCACAAATCACTTAGTAGTTCTAAAAATATGGACGCATGCTCTAAATAATAACTGCTAAAATTGAGATATGGGGAATTCTAGACATCCATAGAAAGATTTTTATGGGCTTATATTATAACTCATATGATAGTTACTTTTAATTGTAAATTATATATTTTTGGATCAAAATTCATACCTCCTAAAAATGCGAACTCATGCACTAAATATGTGAATGATTGCCATAATAGAGACATGTTGATCCTAAACATCTAAAGAAATGTTTCTGAAGTCTCAAATTATAAAAATAAGACAACACATATGACAATTAATTTTAATCATAGACTACACATTTTTCTATCAAATTTGTATTGTATTTATTCTAAAACAAAGATCTATGCCCCAAATCTGTGGTTAAATTTCTAAATGAAGATATAAGGGGATTCCAAATATCAATATAGGGCCTAAGTTATAAAAATAATAGAGTGCATATTATAGCTACTTTTAGCTATTGACTTTATATTTCCTATTAAAATTCATATCATACTAGGTGAATACTCACACATTAATGATGAAAAAAATATTAACATAGAATTTATAAGAAATTATTCATTATATTTGATAATAAATATTATGTACAATTCATTATTTTTAATAACATAATATAAAACTTTTTAAGTCAAAAGACATGAAATTAAAAAGAGAATCAAAATATTTTACAATTCAATTTTTTAATCTTTCTTAATCTTTAATCTTATTGATGCACAATTCAAAATAGAATAAAATAAAATGAAACAAAAAAAAAGGAAAAAAGTTTTTAATTTGATCATTTACCTTTCAAAGTATGTGAAATGAATAAAAATAGAATAAAAACTATCTACATTTCGAATATTACATTTCATAGTAGTAAATTGGAGAGAAGAAGATGAAATTGGATAAATATATTACAACAATTGAACATTAATGTCTTAGCATTGGTTAAAAGAAATCATGACCAATATAATATTGTATCTACTCTACCAAAATTAATATTTTGAATTAATGAATTAATTTATACTAAGTTCATTTGGAATGATAGCCCAAGGATTTTCAAGGTTACAATTAAGGATTTTACAAACATATGGAGACAAATCTCTTGATTGAATCAAATTATCTTACTATGCAAAATATTTATGAGGATCGATGCCAGTGATTTGATACTTAATGATGACTGAAAAACAATGATGTGAAATCACTAATCATGGAGTAGTTGCATTTTGCTCCCTTTTTTGACCAACTTTACTTGTATTAGTTTGTCCAATATAGGAGATTTCAAAAGTGGTGGGTCAAAACATCATTATGGAGTGCAAATAATTACCTACTCCATAAACAAACACATGTATAATTTTTTGTCAAAACATGTCAAGACTAACCATGAAGATCTTAAGCTTGATCCGTCTTAAAATTAAGTGTAAAAACAACTTATTGCCCTCTTTACAAACCTTTCTAGATACAAAGTGCATTTTCATATAAAAGAGAAATTAAATATAATACCTCATCAAGTAAAAAGTCAATTGTTGCTTCATCTTCAGCAATTTCCCTTTGAGAAACTCTTAGGAATATAATATCCAACTAAATTTGTTGAAATCCACTACAGTTAAAAAGTCTGAAGGCTAAAAAATTCCTGCAAACTTTTAAGGAAAAGTTTTACTGTAGGAGTTACCATAGATTCTTGCAAATCACAAACAACACTTGGCTACTACTCTAAGGCAGAGTTATTTCTCCTTAAACAAATTTAAGCAATTATATCCAATACTTGTGTAAATTCAATTTTTGTAATTATTATTCAAATAACAAATCACCTAAATGATCAAAACATATACAATCTATGAAATTCACATACAAAAGTTAAGATTACACAAAAATATTAGGCATATGGACGCAAAAAAAGTACAAAAGTAATCTCTATTTAGACATGTTAATCCTTTTAGAAAGACGACTAATAACATCAACGCTAAAACATATACTCCAATGCAAATAAAATATCTAAACCAAGACATAATCACCTCTAGAGAACTAAAGATATGTAAAATTGAAAGGGAAAAAAATACCCTTCCAGATGAAAACTCAAGTAAATATGGCCTAGGAAAAAAAAAGTCGTGAAAGAAAGAGACACAAAAAAAAAATCCACAAACAACTTTATCAAAAAATCTACAACAAAAAGGGAGATCAAAACATATCTAAAAATGGAAGAAGAACTAAAGAAAAATTCTAGAGAAAAGCTTCAATAACAATGTAATCTTCTATTTTCAAGATAGGAAAAAATCAAGATTAAAATACATTTATCCAACTGAACTAACTTTAAAACACACCTGGGTTAGGAATGCTCAAATTTTGTCACGACCAGATGATAAAGTAGCCAAAGATTCAAGATAACAAACAACTTGAACTAAACGCCATTAAACTCGATAAGTAGTAAAATCTTCCATAAAATATGAAGATACAAATTCTATGACAAGTAAACATAAATTCAACAATTAACAAATAAGGTCCATTATGCAAAAAATTATAAATGTTTTATAGTCCTCTACCCAAATACACACACACACACACACACACTATTTGTATCATCAACATGACTATAGCCAAAATCATTATTTTAATCAAAATCATTAAAAGAAACTTCTAAAGGAGATAACATCATTATAGACCCAAAGCATCAAACCTTCTACATAAACACACATGTTAAAAATAAATGAAAATCAACCAAGAAAACTAAGTCCTTGTAAATTAATAAAACACCCCTAACAATCCCCTTTGAAAAATGAAAAAGAAAATTAATAAAATAGGCAAAACTTTCATAAAAATTCAGTAAAATAAGCAAACCGTTCAATAAAATAACCAATCATCAATTGTAAAAAAATGAAAAAGAGAACCAATATAGCCCATCTCAAATCAAACCAAAACTTTAAATACTATAAAAAAAATAAGCAAAACCTAATTCAATTAAAGAGGAAGAAAAAGAGGGAACTCACAATTAAAGAGAGGTGAGTGTGTCCCAAACGCATTGATTCTGAACTGGAAATTATTCAAACAGTAACACTTTGGTGAATGTTTTAGTCTCTATAGAAGAATACATCAGTTTGCCAAAACAAAAAATCAACCTTTTACTTTCACTTTTCAAAATCAACAGAATAATTAAACATAAAGCACATCGGCTTTTTGTCTCTTGTTTGATTAGATGTGTGAATAAGATGTTCTTAGTTTATTTTATTTTATTTTCCTTCAATCTAGAGAGCGAAAAGATGGATTAAAATAAACATAGTCTAAATAAAAGCAATATGCACACTAGCAAAAATGATTTAAAATTTTATCCTGTATATCCAAAATCATTCAAAAATATTAAACCTTCGATGATTAGTTCAACTAATTCAATTACAAAGAAAGAAAAAGAAACAAAAAAAAAAAACAAAGTGTGCATTTAAAAGATTGAGACACGACTAGTCAAATCGACAAAATGCACTTACTTTCTTGAACCCTTATATTTAGCTACTTCATATATCGCTCTTTAAAATAAAGTCAATTATTGCCTTTTACAAACATAAAAATGAGCTAGAACATCAAAATTAAGTTAATAAAAAAAAAAGGTAAAAGAAAATAAAGTATCTTATGAACCGCCGAATTCTTGCAACTGTCCATGAATTAGAGAAAAAAAAATCTTTGACCACTAGATAGATTAAATAAGAGTCAAATTAAACAAATAAATTATTAATATCAAATTTTAATATAAAAAAGAAGAAACATTAATAAATAAATCAATAAACAATAATTAGTATACTTTTATTCTAGTCGATGAAACTACCTAAATGGATGACTTTCATGCCTAATCTCTCTTGTATCTCTTGGGAAGTAATTTCTACCGACAACATCCATGAACATACGACATGTGTAGAGGGGAAAAAAAAAAGAAAATTATATAATTCAATACATATCTTACATATTAATTGAAATGAATAAAGTGGGATTAGTGTCCTTACCCATATGCAACCAAAAGTCTCAAGCTTTTAATTAAAGAATTAATAATATAATAAATCCTTAAATCTAAACTAGATCTCTAAAAAACTTATTTCCAGCAACCTATGAATAAGATTTAAAGTTGTGTTAATTTCAACCCTAAATTAACTAAGTAATTTAAAACATATATCAAACAATTTTTGTGAAATTATCAAGCTGACTCAATAATTTCATCAAGTCCTTTTAAGAACTCAAAAAGAGAATAGAATCTCAGCAAAAACTTATAAATTAATAATAAGATATATACAAACTCATTTTTGGGGCCTTTCATAGGGTCATAAGACTTAAACTAATACAAATCCTAATAGAAGATGGAAAGAATCTTCCTAAGATATTCTTAAACACAATAGGACTTATATTTCTTCCTAAATATTTCTTTCTAAATACTAGTTTTCTTCCTAAATTCACTAATTAATCTTTTCATAATGAAATAAGAAAGGTATTAAAGCCTTATGATTGTCTAATAAAGAATTCAAAATTACAAAAATTAAATAACAAAAATCGCTTGAAGTCGCACGACCATGCGCATGATTGTGTCGACACATTCTGCCAAAGGATCGCGAAGATTCACAGCCATGTGCACGGCCGTGCCGCCACTTTCTACCAAAAATGGAAATTCACTTTTGATGACGTATGGCCATACGCATGGCTATGCTTCAACTTTCAGCCTTAATTTCTTCCTTTTATAAATTGGGACTCTATTGAATCAAGCTAAACACTCCTTTTGAAGATTCTATGCTCTCATCCTTTTGCATATGGTCTTCACGCAATCCATTATCTTCTTGAGCCAATCTTTTTATAATTTTCCTTTGCATAAAAGCTTTATGTACATCTTTAAACTTCTTGAGCCTTCCTCTTGTGACTGGACATTAAAGTTGGATTATGTCCTTTGCATCTTTACCTAGGTTGTTCGCATTATTCCCTCATTCCTCAATAGGATTCATCCTCAAATCTAAACCTTCATCAAAGTCAAAAGGAGATAAATCAACAACATTAAAAGTAGTACTTATATTCTAATCACTAGGTAAGTCTAATTTATAAGCATTATCATTAACCCTCTCTAAATTTTGAAAAGGTTCATCTCTTTTAAGGTCAAGCTTACTTTTCCTAAGATTAGGAAATATTTCCTTCCTAATGTATACCTAAACCCAATCATTTAGTTCAAATACAATTTAACTCTACCCCTGTTGGCATTCCTAGCTATTTGCCCATTCCTTCCTTCTATGTTTGAAAGCACTTTTGCATGAAATTTTTTAACAAAATAAATTTCTTTTTTCCTTTCTAAGTCCAATCTCATATTTGAAGGTATAGGGGAAAGGTCTAATAGACTTAATGGTACAAATCCATAATAATGGCAAAAAGGCAATAATGGATGGATGAATACACACTCCTATTATATGCAAACTCTATATGTAGCAAACCCTCCTCCCAAGACTTTAAGTTCTTTTTTTTATTAAAACTTTCAAAAGTTGCCCTAGAGTTTTATTAATAACTTAAGTTTAACCATGAGTTTAGGGGTGACAAGAAGTAGAAAACAACATCTTAATACCCAATCTACCCCACAATGTTTTCTTAAAGAAACTTAAACTTTGTATCCCTATCACTAACAATAGTTTTAGGCATACTATGCAATCTTACAATTTCTTTAAACAACAAATTTATAATGTTAATGACATCATCAATTTTAAGAACTAGTAATAAAATGTGTGATTATAAAAAAACTTATCAAGAACCACAAAAATATAATCATGACCACGTTTGGACCTAAGTAGACCTAAAACAATATATAAACCATGTGGTTTGCATATATAAACCATGTGGTTTGCATTTAGACTTAGCTTGTTTACATGCAATACATCTACCACATAATTTTGCACATCATTTCTCATAGTGGGCCAATAGAAGTGTTCATACAATACATCTAAAGTCTTTTATACACCAAAATGTCCCATAAGCCCACCTTTATGGGCTTTCCTAACAAGTAATTCACGTAAAGAAGATTTAGACACACAAAGTTTATTGTCTCTTATTAAAAATTCATCATGCCTAAAATACTTCTCAAAAATAATTTTCTCATAAGTTTTATAGTAAATACTAAAGTTAATATCAGCAACATATAAGTCTTTAATATACTCAAAACTAAGCAATTTAAAATTCAAAAGAGTAAGAAGAGCATACCTTTGAAATAGTGCATCGACTACTACATTATCCTTACCTTGTTTATATCTTATGACATATGAAAAAGACTCTATGACCTCATTCCATTTAACATGCTTTTTGTTTAGCTTTTGTTGCCTTTTAAGGCACTTCAAAGACGCATGATTAGTATGGATGATAAATTTTTTGGGCTATAAGTAATGTTACCATGTTTGCAAAGCCCTAATTAATGCATACATCTTTTTATTATAAGTTGTGTATTTAAGATTAGGTCTACTAAGTTCTTCACTAAAATATACAATTGGCTTTCCTTCTTTAATCAAAATAGCTCCAATGCCCAAATTTGAAGTATCACATTCAATTTCAAAGGTGTTAGCAAAATTAGGCAAAGCTAACAAAGGTGTATTAGTTAATTTGAACTTTAACAAATCAAAAGCCTTTTGTTGCGCCTCACCACATTCAAAACCAACGCTTTTCTTTACAATTTTCAGTTAGGAGCGTTGCAATTGTACTAAAATCCTTAACAAACGTTCTATAAAAACTAGTTAAACCATGAAAAGATCTTACCTCACTTAAGGCAGTAGATTTTGGCCAAGAGGAAATAACACTTACCTTCTCTTCATCAACTTCTATTCCATCTTTACTTACCACAAATCCTAAGAAAACAAGTCTACTAGTACAAAAGGAACATTTTTTAAAGTTGATATATAGCTTTTCTTTATGCAATACATCAAAAACTAACCAAACATGCTCGAAATGTTCTTCTAAAGATTTAAAATATACAAAAATGTTATCAAAATAAACAACTACAAACTTACTTAAGAATACAAATCAATCTCACAAATGTGTTAGGGGCATTAATTAATCTAAAACGCATAACCAACCATTCATATAAGCTATATTAGTTTTAAATGCAGTTTTCCACTCATTCTCCTTGCGCATACAAATTTGATGATATTCACTCTTTAAATCAATTTTGAAAACATGCATATACCATGCAATTCATCTAACATATCATCTAACCTAGAAATGAGATGCTTATACTTAATTATTATTTTTTTAATGGCCCTACAATATACACATATGTGCCATGGTCCATCCTTTTTCGGTACAAATAAAACAAGAACCACACATGGACTTATACTTTCTCTGACTAAACCTTACTCTATTAATTCTTCAACTTGTCTTTGAAGCTTCTTTGTTTCCTCGGGATTTCTTTTATAGGTCAGTTTATTAGAAAGTTGAAAGCCCAGGATGAAATCAATTTGGTGTTCAATACCTCTTAAAGGAAGCAATTCCTTCAGTAAATCTTCAGGAAATAGATTAAATAAAGAAATAAAACAACTAAAAAGAAACTTGACTAGATCATCACTAAAAGAAAAATATGTTAGTTAAAAATCTTTAAACAAAAACATAACCATAGGTGTTTTGGCTAGCAAGACTTTCCTCACATCTCTCTCTTTTGTATAAAACACTCTTTTCACATCCTCTCTTATTGCATGCCTTTGTCCTTTCTTTTGAGATCTTCTCTTTTCTTTCCTTTTTCCACTTTAAGTTCATGCCTTTCTTGGGTTTCTCACAGCTCTCCTTTTGTCATGCTAATTTTTTTTTCTTGTTTATGCATGCATTTTCTCTCTCTCTCTCTCTCAAAATCTTTTAATCTTCATAAATTTGAGAAGGGGATAAAGAAGATAATATAATGTGTTTGCCCTAAAAATAAAATTCATACACATTAGAAAACCCATCATGTTTAGCCCTCTTCTCATATTGCCAATGGCGCCCTAATAGCATGTGACTAGCTTGTATTGGAATAACATCACATAAACACCTCATCCTTGTACTTGCCTATAGAAAATGCAATCTTAACTTGTTTAGCATCGTTGATCTCACCACACTCATTAAGCCATTGTAAATGGTATGGTTTAGGATGCTTTAAAGTTGGCAACTACATCTTTTCAATTAAATAGGTACTAGACGCACTAATGCAATTACCACCATTAATGATAACAAGACT
Source organism: Omphalea diandra (assembly GCA_949677035.1). Lineage (NCBI taxonomy): Eukaryota > Viridiplantae > Streptophyta > Magnoliopsida > Malpighiales > Euphorbiaceae > Omphalea > Omphalea diandra. The sequence continues at coordinate 38,486 of CATIWR010256559.1, read as the reverse complement.
CAAGTTTTCATTTATTCTACTTCTAGTATGAGAGATATTTTCTCTTTGCTCATGTTCATGCTTAATTTAGGCAATCAAAGTATGCCTAGGCACAAAGATATCTTTCCTTGTTACCTCATTGGGGTCTTCCTCATCAACATAACTAGCATCTTTCAATGGAGGCATCTCGGGATCGGAGGCATCTGAGGATCGGTTTCATCATCATCTTCGTCTTCACTAGTAATCTCGCCATCCCTTACAACCATAGTTCTTTTGATTGGACAATCTAGTGCAACATACCCTCTTCCTTGGTACTTAAAATAAATAATAGAGCTATTTTTGTTAGGCTTGTTGGATTCAATTTTGGTAGTAAAATTAGGCTTCCCTCTTTCTTTTTTAAGTAGTTCGGCCTTAGACCTTGTATTAGGATATCACCATTTTTAAATTTGTTAGGCCAAGAAACTAAATTGAAAGGCTTACCTTTTTATTGTCTTTCCACAATGAGAGCCTTATGGCATAAATCTTCTAAATTTGTGTATGGCATGGTCTCAACTTGATTGGCAATCTCCTTATTTAATCCAATAAGAAAATGAGTCATAGTTTGTTCCATTGATTCTTCAATTTTAACCCTTATCAATGTAATTTCAAACCCTTAATAAAATTCTTCCACACTTCTATTCCCTTGCACTACCCTTTGAAATTTATTGTGCATATCCCTAAGATGATAGCTAGGTATAAAATGCCCTCTTAGAGCTCTTTTCATCTCTACATAAGTACTAATTGGTGGATTTTCTAACCACTTATTAGTATATTTCAATTGTTCCCACCAAATAAGAACATATCCTACAAACTCTACAACATTTAGCTTTACTTTTTTTTCTTCACTATAATTATGACAATCAAATATAAATTCCACTTTCTTTTTCCAAGATAAATAAATTTCAGGATCACATGAACCATTGAAAGTATGGATCTTCATCTTTATGTTACAAAGATTTTCATCTTGCATGTTAGATCTTTGTGAAGAATCTTCCATGGAATCACCATCTTTTTCCATATCTTGTATGAGTTGCCCATACCTTGGTATTTTACTATTGGTATTAGGGGTGAGCAAAACTGAACCGAAACTAAAAAATCGAACCGAACCGAGTAAATTCGGTCTATTCGGTACGGTTTTAAAGTAAACTCGGTTCGGTTTGATTTAGAAAAATAGGAAAATTCAGTTTTTAATTTCAATTCGGTTTAAAATTGAGAAAATCCAATAGACCGAATAAACCGAATTTGTGGGATTTTTTAATTTTTCTTTTAATTTGAGTTTAAAAAACTAAAAATAAATTATTTTATATAAGATAAAAAAGCCCAACAGCCCATTGAGCCCAAAATTAAAAATCGAACCGAACCAAACTGATTTTTTCAATTCGATTTATCTTAAATTTAGGTTAGGTTAGGTTTGAATTTAAACTAAATTCAGTCTATTCAGTTTTCATAATTTCGGTTCGGTTTGAATCGAACCGACCAAATGTTCAGCCCTAATTGGTGTTGTTTATGGAATTAGATTGTTAGCTAGCTTCTATTTTGCCAATTCGGCTCATGAAGTGCCCTATTCTCTTTTGCATGCTCTTAATGAAAAGCTTCAACTCTGGGTCATTAGAATCTGCGGTGTTTAGTAAACAATAAAAGGAATCCTCACAAATTACTCCCTTACGTGTTTACACTCAATTAGTGGTACTCACACTCTTGTTTAACGCAAAATTGGCTTTTACCGTCTAATGAGCTCACACACACTTATCTTTTTCCACTTATTATTCCTTTCTTTAAGTTTTTTAAAGACTAAGATATTTTATGTCAAGACAAGCTCAAATCAAACATAAAACAAGTAAAAAACTAGTCCTAAACACTTAAAAAACAAGGACTTGAAAGAGACACTTTTGGTTGCAAGAAAACAAATAACTAAAGCCTTAATCTACTTTAAGAATTTGAAAGGTATTTAAAGTTGCAAATTGATGTTTTAAAATTAAGAATATGGTAAAATCGAGCCTAGTCTGAATAGATTCAAAGGAACTTTTAGGTTTGACTTAAACATAAGTTATGCAATTCTAGCTTCTTTTCCTTTTTTTTTTCTTTTTCCTTTTCTTCTTTTTTTTTTTTTTTTTTACTTCTTTCCTTTTTTAAAAAAATATTTGGAAGTTAAAACATAATTGGAATTGCAAAAGAATAAGTAGAAACATGAGAAACACAAAGGAAACAAATAGAGGTGAAGAAGAAGAATGTGGAAATCATAAGGAAAGAAAAAGAACAATGCAAGAATAAGAAGAACTGATACCTTTTGATCTTGAATTAACCTTGGCTCTGATACCAAATGATACGAACAAGGTGAAATTAATGTCCTTACTTATACGCAACCATAAATCCTAAGCTTTTAATTTAAGGATAAAAAAGAAGATAAATCCTTAAATCTAAACTAGATCTCTAGAAAACTTATTTCCAATAACCTATGAATAAAATTTAAAGTTGTGTCAATCTCAACCCTAAATTAATTAAGTAATTTAGAACCTAGATCAAATAAGTTTTGTGAAATTATCAAGCTCACTCAACAATCTTACCAAGTCCTTTTAAGAACTTAATAAGTGAATATAATCTCACCAAAAACTTGTAAATTAATAATAAGTTGTAAACAAACTCATTTTTGGGGCCTTTTATAGGCTTACAAGGCTTAAACTAATACAAATCCTAATAGAAGATGGAAAAGTCTTTATAAGATATTCCTAAACATAATAGGACTTATATTCCTTCTTAAATACTAGTTTTCATCTTAAAACTCACTAATTAATCTTTTCCTAATGAAATAAGGAAGATATCAAAACTTATGATTGGCTAATAAAGAATTCAAAATTATAAAAATTGGATAACAAAAATTACTCGAAATCATACGACCATGCATATGGCTATGTCATCATATTCTGTCAAAGGATCGCGAAGATGTACAGCCATGCTGCGACTTTCTGCCAAAAATGAGAATTCACTTTTGATGACGCAAGGCTACGCACACGACCATGCTTCAACTTTCTGCCTTAATTTCTTCCTTCCATGAATTAGGACTCTATTAAATCAAACTAAACACTCCTTTTGAAGACTTCATGCCCCCATCTTTTTGCATTTGGTTTTCACACAATCCATTATCTTCTTGAGCTAATCTTTTTGTAATTCCCCCTTGCATAAAAGCTTTGAGTACTTATTTAAACTTCTTAAGTCTTCCTCTTGTGATTGGACTTTGAAGTTGGATTCGATCCTTTGCATCTTTGTCTAGGCCGTTCACGTCATTAATTTCTTCATTTACTATGTATTAGATATGTTCCATGCACCTCGCCTACTAATTATATTAATCGCATCACATCTTGAAATACCTAATTATTTCAGTGATCGCATTTTTACTCAAATATCATCAAAGACCCCCTAACAACTTTATTTAATCAAATTTATATTATATCTACCCCTTGTATAGTGAAATCAATATCACAATATTTTTACAGGACTAAGAGAGATCACTGAGAACTCTCATCCAGAGAAACCTAAATCCTAAACTCTTCATACCATCTGCTTTATTTGTACTACATTCATTTTTTAGCGTAAAATAAACTTTAAAGCATCAAAATTAAAGAAAAGAAATAAGAAGAAGAAAATAAGTTTGTGCATTGATTCTTACTTCATAAATATAGAGATAAAATATCTAAAAAAAACACCATAAAGTCACCCTTAATAGTCCACAATTTTGAGTTTAGTTTTACTTTTCAATCGATTATTAATTAGTAGCTAATAGAGATTTACCATTCCCTCCCTGACTTGTCAAAATAATTATAAAGTTCATCTCTAATTTATAAGAAATGCATACTATGGGGAAACCATTATATAAATGTAAACACTTAAGTAGTAACTTATATAAAAAAAATTACGCATGAACACGCATAAGAACAAACAGTATAGAATCTTACAAATCTTAAATATGCAATAAAAAAGTTCCTTCGATATTTGATAACTTATTTTCAATGGATTATAAAGTTATTTTGGTCTAAATGAGTGCTTGAATCCTTATCGAATTCTATTGCCGCTGAATTATTTTGCCTATGCATGTAGATTGTTGTGTACTACTTTAAGTTATTTCTTAGTAAATTTTAGCACTATTGTTATGCAAATTTTAAAGACTTGTCTATCCTTTAATAGTATTATATCATACATCAGTCTAACTTAAACAATTAATTAAAATGCATTTCATATATTAGAAAACACCAAGCATCAAGTTAAAATCAGGACAGGTTTTAGGAATATACTTAAAGAATGGCAAGTGTAAGGACGAAGATTCTAAAGGCTCTATGTGTTGGTATTTCAATGTTAATATTAGTATAGATTTGTTGCCTGCAGATTACTATTGCAAAGTTAAATATAAATCCCACAAATTGAATGTCATCATGTAAATAACACCATAATGGATCTTTATGTTTCAAATATCTTGCAATAATTCCTCTACATGAAGGACTAAGACCCACACAAAAGTACTTAAAATCCCACAATTCTTCTTATCTAACCAGGATTTATATACTCACCAAAAGCAGATCCTGAGAGAAAAAAAAATTTACATCACCTATAACTTAATATGTGAGAGTTACAAATGGTAAATTGAAGACAAAAACAGTGAAAAAAGAAACTAACGAACTTACAATGACATCGAAATGGTAAGTTGAAGACAAAAACAATGAAAAAAAGACATTTACATCACCATTTACATCATCTTTTTGCATATTATTCTTTATGGTATCTTCATTTGGAGGCTTTAAAGCTTTCAAATTCTAAAAGGTGTAAAGTTTTTTAAAGCTTTTAACACTAATGAGCTTAGGACCCAAGATGTCATAACTATTTCAAACAACATTAATCACACCTTTACCTTCATAAACACTCTCATCTCCATCTCTGAGCTCTAAAGCTTCGTAGATCCCAATAGAGTCCTTAGTGAGCATGAAGGATCAGTAAAGATCATCGATGATGATGAGAGCAACCTCGATGGTGGGATTCCCTTTGATGCCAATGATCTCCTCACGTTCACTGACTTCACTTTACATTCTTTGGTGATCTTGGTTGAAGAAGGCAGCGCAACCTTGACAAAGTTATAGACAACTAAAGAAAAATGAGATTTAAAAGGAGGAAAGCGAATAAAAAGGGAAGAGTGGGGTTCATAGGAGAAAAAAGGATTGTTAAAAAGGTAGAAATTTTAAAAATAAAAGACATTTCAAAAGATTTGAAGAAGAGAAATAGGTATGAGAATGAAGAAAGAGGGCAGCGATTGAGAAACAAGAAAAGAAAAAGCAAAGTTGTGTATTCGGGTTAGGGCAACAAATGAATAATCCAAAAGACAAAATCACCCATGAAGTAACAACACTACAATAGACCTATGCATAAAACAAAGGGATGACGCCTTTTGATGGAGCTCGAGCCAAATTCCTAGGAACCCACAGATCTTCTCCATATTCGCATGAAAGCAACTGCTAACTAAGAAAACCAACTGAACACAAATCTCAATATATCCACGAAATTACCCTCAAATCTAATTTCACTGTATAGCAATCGTTTCCCTTTTATAGTATTTATATGAGTTGGCTCTAAAAATATGTATCCATGCCCTAAATCATTGATTGGTTTTAAGAATTAAGATATATGTGGAAACTAGATATCACATAAATATTTCTAATAACACAAATCACAAAAAATAAGACAACATATATAATAACTACTTTTAGCTGTAGAGTGTGCACTTTTTGATCAAAATTCATGCCTTACTAGTTCTAGAAATCTAAACCCATACTCTAAATCTATGATTGAATGCAAAGGAAAAGATTCAAAGAGATCTTAGACACCCATGTAAAAGTTTCTAAAGGCTTAGATTGTAAAAACAAGACAACATATAAAAAAGTTATTTTGAACAATAGACTATATTTTTTCTATTAAAATTAATAAAACATTGATTCTAAAAATATAGATCCATACCCTAAATCTATGAATGACTACCACAATGGAGATATGAGGATCTCAAACATCCATATATAGATTTCTGAGAGTTCAGATTGTCAATAGATGATAGTGGATATGACAATTACTTTAACTGTATACCATACACTTTTCGATACACTTTCGATCAAAATTCATACTACACTAGTTCTAACAATAAACATTAGCATTTCAAGCTTGTTATTGAACTTTAGAATAGAGATACAAGGAAATCAGACACCAATATAAATTTTTCTAAAGGCTCAAATTATAAAAATAATACAACACTTATGATATCTACTTTAAGCCATAGACTATGTAGTTTTCGATCAAAATTGATATTATTTTGTTCCTAAAATATAGATTAACACCTTAAATCTATGACTAACTCCATAATTGAGATATAAGTGGATCTCAGATACCATATAAATATTTCTAAAGGCATAGATTAAAAAAATAAGCCAACACATTTGACAGCTACTTTCAACCATAAACTATATATATTTTTCAATAAAATTTGTACTACACTAGTTTTAAAAATATATATTCGTACCTCAAATCTTCAATGCCATAATGAAGATACATGGGCATCCTATAGGCCTATATTAAGATTTCTAAGGGCTTATATTGTAAAAATAAGATAACACATACGATAACTATTTTTAACTGTAGACTATACACTTTTTAATCAAAATTCAAATTACATTGATTTTAAAAATATGGATCTAAATCCCAAATTTATGATTTACTTCAAGAATGAAAATACAAGAATATCTTAGACACCCATATAAATTTCTAAGGGTTTAGAGTATAAAAATAAGGCTGCACGTATGACAATACTATTAACTATAAACTATACACTTTTTAATCAAAATTTGTATAACATTAGTTCTAAAAATAAAGACTTATGCCGCAAATCTATGATTGACTACTAGAATAGAGATACAGAGAGTCTTAGACACATATATTAAGGTTTCAAAGAATTAAGATTGTTGAAATAAGATAACACATATGATAACTACTTTTAGCTATTGATTATACACTTTTTTCTTATTAAAATTTATATTGCATTAGCTCTAAAAATATGGAATCACACGCCAAATCTATGACTAACTTCTAGAATGAACATATAAAAAGATCCTATATGCTTATATAAAGGTTTTTATGGCTCAAATTGTAAAAAAATAAGATAACACATATAGCAACTATGTTTAATCATATACTATACACTTTCTTTTATTGAAATTCATATCAAATTGATTTTAGAAATATGGATTCATACTTCAAATCTATGAATAAATTCTAGACTAGAGATATAGGAGGATATAGATCCTCATATAAAGGCTTTTAATAGCTCATTTTGTAAAAATATAACCATATATACGACAACTACTTTTTGTTGTAGGCTAAATACATTTTTATTGAAACTCATACCATACTAATTCTAAAAATATGGATCCACATTTGAGATCTAAAATGGATATATAAGAGGATCCTAAACACTCAAATCAATGTTTTTAAGAGCCTAAATTATAAAAACCATACAAATATTTTGTTATCAAAATTTGTATTGCACTAGTTCTAAATATATGGATCCACACCTTAAATCTAAGGTTAAATGCCACAATGGAGATACATAGACATCCATAAACTCTTATAAAGATTTACAAGAGCTCTGTATGATAACTAATTTTAGTCATAGACTATAAACTTTTTTATTGAAATTCATACCACATTAGTTCTAAAAATATAAATTCATGCTCGGAATCCATGTTTGAATGCCAAAATGAAGATACAAAAGGATTTTAGGCACCTGTATAAAGGATTTTAAAAGCTCAAATTCTAAAAATAAGATAACACATAAGACAGATCCTTTTAGTAGTAGACTATGCATTTTTTAATCAAAATTTGTACTATATTGATCTGAAAGATATAAATCCACATCCCAAATCTATGATTGACTTTCATAATAAAGGTGCAAAGAGATCTCAAACACCCATATCAATATTTTTAAGGCTCAAATTGTAAAAATAATATAACACGCACAACAACTACTTTTAGCCATATATTATACACTTTTTGATAAAAAATTATATTGTATTAGTCTTAAAAATATAGATGCATGTCACAAATTTGTGATTAGAATGGAGATATATAGGAATTGTAGATGTTATATAAAAGTTTATAAGGGCTCAAATTATAAGATAGTGCATATGATAATGCATGTTTAGTCGTAGACTATACATTTTTGTTCAACTCTGGTTCTAAAAATACAAATTCATATTACAAATTTGAGATTGGATTTCATAATAGAGATACATAATACTTTAGATACTCATATAAATATTTCTAAGAGCTCAAACTGTAAAAATAAGATAGTGTATATGACCATTACTTTTAGTTGTGGACTATACACTTTTCTATCGAAATTTATACCACATTAGTTTTATAAATATCGAGCCATATCTTAAATCTATGATAGAATGCTAGAATGGATATATAGAGAGAGATCTAAACACCTATATAAAGATTTCTAAGGGTTCATATTGTAAAAATAAGACAACGTATGTGACAGTTATTTTAGTCATATACTACACACTTTTTAGTCAAAGTTGTACTGCATTAGTTCTATAAATATAGATCCATGCCCTAAATCTATGAATTCTAGAATGGAGAGATAATAGGATTTCAGAAACCTATATAAAGGTTAGGAAGGGCTTATATTATAAAAATAAGATAGTGCATATTACAACAACTTTTAACAGTAGATTATACACTTTTATATCAAATTCATATTACATGACTTCTAAAATATGGACCCACACTCTAATTTTGTGATTGAATGCCAAAATGGAGATATAAAGAGATTCTAAACACCCACATAAAGATTTCTAAGGGCTTAGATTATGAAAATAAGATGACACATATGACAGTTACTTTTGATCGTAGAGTCTACATTCTTAATGAAAATTTATATGGTATTGATTTTAAAATATGGACTCACCCCTCAAATCTATTATTGAATTTTGGAATGAACATACAAAGGGATCTTAGATACCCATATAAATATTTTTAAGAGCTCAGATTGTGAAATGATACAATGCAATGATAGTTACTTTTAGTCATATATTATATATTTTTTTTATCAAAATTTGCAATTTTTTAAATTTAGACTATATATCGAACTAATCAAATGATAGGTTCTTGATTCGACTAGTTCAACTAGTTCGATCGATTCATTTTAATAAGACAATTTTTTATTTTTTTGAAAAAATACATAAATAATATTTAAAAATTATTTCAAAATAAAAAATATATAATATGACAATGTAATGAAAATTATTTTTTAAAATTTAAAATTTGATTAAATAGTATAATTTTTTTAAAATTTTTCACAAAATGACAGTGTCAAATTGAATTGATTTGATTCAATTTTTTTATTTGACCGATTTTTCGATTTAACTTTTTTTATCAATTTTTTAAATGGTCAATTTTCAATACTGAATGAATCAAATCACTAATTGATTTTTAATTTTTCTAATCTAATTTGATTATAAAAATATTAAAAATTCATATCATACTGATTCTAAAAATATAAACTCATGCTGTAAATTTGTGACTGAATGCTCGAATATAAATGTATTGAGATCCCACACACTCACATAATAGTCTGTGAGAGCTCAAATTATAAACATAAAATAGAATATATAATAACTACTTTTAACCATAAATTATATTTTTTTTATTGAAATTCATATGCACAAAATGAATTACGAGTTTTCTGTAACTTCATATGAGGTTTCTTTAACTTTAGATATTTCATTGAATGTATCTAGAGTTTATAAATATTTATTCTTTTTTTGAGTCATCTTTAACTTCGGATAAGTTTTCATTTAACTTTGGATACTTCATTGAAAGTATTTAGAGATTGTAAATATTTATTTAAATATTTATTCTTTTTTTGAACACTCATTGTTCGCTACCATTGCATTGGATTGATTGAATTTCGTTAGGCATGTCAAATGCTCTTATGAGAATGTCTTAGTTATTTACCTAGATTTTTTGCTAATGAAAAAACGAGATGTTTTTAAAATAAATGTTGACCACGGTTGGCTTTAAAAGCTAAATCAAGTTTAATTATTACGTGTCTTAGTTAGATCAAAATAGTTAATTCGGCCAAGACATTCAATTTAGATGGAAATATCTGATCATAATTTTTTAAGGAAATCAAGTCCATCCAGACCAATGAAAAAGAAAATAAATCCTCGATCTAGTCCAAAAATCCTAATGGGAGCACAAAAGGCTAAAATTCACTACAATAATAAAAATTACATTAAATATTAAAAACTAGATTCAAAAAAAAGAAAAAAAAAACAGATTTTCTGTGGATAAGATTTTGTTGTTAACAGCTCAAAACTTCAAACTTTTGATAGCCCTCAGGCTGAGGTTGAGGATTAGGCGAATATATTAATTACATTTAGAATAAATTATGTAAAAATAGAATTTTATCATTTTAATAATAGAATATATTTGTGTGAAATAAATTTTAAATTGAAAAAATACAATTCAGTTCTATTATTTGAAATCAATTAAATTATTTTATTTTCTTAAATACGTTTATTATTTAAAATAAAAATAATATCAATTTAAGTTATAAGATTATTATAGTAATTTTATTCAATTTTTTAATTGAAATGAATTCTTTCAAAATTTTATAGATTTTCATCTAATTTGACTCTCTTATTAAATTATTTTTTAAATAAAATTTAATTTTTTAAATAAAAATTACTAGAATAAAATTAATTTTATTAAATTTTTTCGAAATCTAAATTTTCAAATAAAATCATTCAGAGGGAGAAGGGAAGTGGCAGGCTACAAGGTTGCTAAAATGACTAGGCAGGCCCTTCTCTTTTTAATAATATGAACTATTTGCAAGAAAGCCAGATGGGTAACTTCCTATAAATAAGTAAAATTTTAGTTTGATTGATTCACCAACACGATATTCAACCACAAATTTCATTCTTTTGAGATGAAATTTTACATTGGTCCCACTTTTGCAAATACATTATTGAAATAACAAACTATTAAAATTGTGATTAAAATCTCTCTCCTCTTCATCTCTGCCATGTTAAAGGAGAATCGTTTAATTAGAATGAAAAAAAAAAGGTAATTTATCAGTTTCTTCGCTTCTCACATTATGGGGCCCAAAAGAAGAAAAAATGCAACTACTTTGAGCACAGTTTTTCTGTTTTTGGTATGGCCATGACCATTCACTTGGGATGTCACCAACCTTAAGCCTATTCAGCAGAAAAAGGGCAAAGGTCATATGGGCCTACAAAGACAATAATCATTTAAAATTTTCAAATATTGTAGGAACTGCATTAGCATTTTCCTGTCAATGACATGTGAAATTAAAATTTGTTCGACTTCTGGTTTCAGTCAACAGAGTTATCGTTTTAGCTTAATCACGTGATTCAGTGTGCAGGCGGTTGATTCTGGTCTTAATGGTAGTACGTGTATGGTTTTGGTATAAAGAACATGACTCATTTGTGTCTTTTTCCTATACAATATAGTTATTTTCTTTCAGAAAATACAGGCTATTTTGTAAATTTAATTAGCTTGGAACATCAAATACGAAATGTTGAAGAGAAATTTTTCTGTCGTTTTGATTTAACATGCAAAAGCATAGATTGCTTAGCATGTGTTTGATTAAGAGAACTGGCATGTTTTCGTGAGGCAGGACGAGGAATCATTGCACATGATTATTTTCTAGAATATGCATATATTTGGATTTTTTAGTCAAAAAGTCTTTAAAGATCCAAGAAAAGAAGGCCAATATGAACATACATAATATAGCTCAGTTCCCATGTAAATGCTTTTGAATGGGTTTATTAAAGCAGAAGGCGATGACAGGAATGCACTTTTTGTGTTGAAAAATGGAACTTGTGGAACTCGAGGGCTTTAGCTTTATGTTCGATGAGAAGGTGCTTTACGACATTGCTTTTGGTTAAAAGAAGGTCTACATGAAGATGATTAGGATAAGAAATTTAGTGTCATTATTGCATACAAATATCTATCAATTAATGGGATACTACTGGAATCCATCACTTGCATACACTGTGGTTAATCAGCAATGCAATTCAAACGTAAGAGTTTTTGAGAGTCTTGATGTACAAAACTGTCATGCATTGTTTTGTAGGTCCATTAATGTTCTATAATAACTCCAACTTTTAGGATCAACCTTATAATTGATATGAATATCCTAGGAACAATTACATAATCTGAATATATATATATATATATATATATATATACATATATCTGTGTGTGTGTGTGTGTGTGTGTGTGTGTGTCTTTTAGCTTTTTTTTTTTTTCAAAACAAGTTCATTTCAGTATCTAGATTTTAAAGTGATTATGTGAATTACAATTATATTCATGATTGATAGCTGAAATTTAACTATATCTAGCAAGTGCACTAATAACAATATATCGTTCTCATGAGAATTTAATAAAATAGGCATTAAAACTATAGTCAACTTATGATTATTTGGACAACCGAATTTAAGAAAATAATTAACTATAAACAAACTACGAAAATTTAAAGATTACAAGTAAATTAAAGGAAAGCAATAATTAATTAAAGTAGCAACAACCAAATTTGAGTTAAGACTATTGGTTCATCTGACCACTCTAATAAATTTCAATTTATTAAATTCATCCAAGATAATTTATTATTTTCATAAGTTGAGATTTTTCCTAAAATTACTTAATATTCTCTCCCTAGATATATTAATTTTACTCCTATTAAGTAACCTTTAGATCCCTATATAGAGCTCGAGATAGAAAGTGCATTAAACTCGTGAAAAATCTATAAAATCAAGTGAATCATGTGTGTGTGTAAATTCCTATATACCATTCAATTCACACCATGAATCATTTGATTGATTATGAAAAATTCTTTCTCAATTCATTCACATAAAATAAATTAATCAAGAGGTGACTAATCTCTCAATAGTATGAAGCACAACAATTCATGGACAATACGAAAATAAAAATATATTGATTAAATAAAATAAAATTAATTCATTGTTGTGATAAGGTTTCCCATAGCTTTAGCTACAGGAAAATTAGCTCATGAATAAGAAAAGAAAACTAAAAAGAAAAGGAAGAAGAAATAGACTCATGAGTTTACAATGGAAGAGAAGAGTTTCCCCAATTGAGGTGGGTTGCCCTCTTTCCTTTGCTCTTCATGTTTTTCCTCCTCCTTCATACAACAAAAAAGACTGTTATTTATAACACCACAATCTCTCTCAAAAATCTTTCAAAAATCTCTAGAAAAATTGTTTTCTTAATTGGTTTTGGACAATAAAAACAAGATCTGAACCTAGGGTAATTTCCTAAGCCAAATCTCTCAAATAGGAAAGGATTTTATTATAGAAATCAAGTTGAAATGTAGCTCACTGTTCTTCAAAATTTATTAGCCTTGGATTGGTAAGTCGCGCCCACGTCTTATCTCAGCAAGTTTTCTGCCGCAAACTGTTTTTCTTCTCTTTTTGACCCAAAATTGAAGAATCTTGCAAATTAATGTATAGACTCCCTTTTCAACCCTAATGCACCTAAAATAGCAAATTTAAATTTCTTGAATATAAAATTCAATTAAAATTGAAAATTAAGCACACAATTTGAGAAAATCATCACAATTAAAATATGCACTTTTATGTCTTATCCAGTATGCCCACACTTAAGATAATGCTTATCCTAAAGCATACCTAACTCAAACTCAACAACTCTTCCAACTCTCCATCTCTTACTGTAATTTGTAATAAAACAATCTTGAATTACCAAATCTCAATGAACTCAAGTCAAATTGCAATCAAAAGAAACCAACATTTCATAAATGAACTCTTTAAAACAAAGATAAACATTTCTTTGCCATAATAACTTCTTTGAAATTAATTGCAACAAAATTCAAATATCCTCTTAATGAACTTCACTCAATAAACTCAAAGTGTAGAGGGTATCAATAAATTCTTAAGTCAAAACAAATGATGATATTACTATAAGCTTGCCCATATATCATATCTCCACCACTTAATATGAGTTTTATTTATCAAAAGTCAAAAAGAGGTATAAAATGGGTTGTAATGGAGTTTGGGTTTAAGTTTGATTAAAAAAAAATTGAGTGTGAAACATTAACAAAGAAATTAATTTAATTGACATGAATCTAACCTTTTCTTTCAATAACCACATCTTAGAGCAATTAAAATAATTTTCTTTTCCTTTTTTTTTTCTTTTTATTATTGTCTAAATTGTTTTTAACCTTTTTATGTGAAAGTAAACATTTGTAATGCATGCCCTCGGTTACTTAGCTTAAAACAAATTTAGAATGCTTAAGCATACTCATAAATTAGCAACCATTTGACACGAAGATAAACAATTGTAATGAATATGCCTTGTTATTAAACACCAACATAGAGTAGAATTTGTCCCTTTTTTTTTCACAATTTGCTCAAAAAGTGGTTCTAATTCTCATGTCAACTAAATTAAAATCCTTCGATAGAAGGGGTAAAGAAAAATTTAAAAAGTTCAATATGAAATTTATTTGGTGCAAACAAAGAAAGGGTTAATACTCAAATTGACTTTCCTAAGGAAATTACATGAGGGTAGGCTATTGATGGGGTTAAAGGGTTAACCTTGATACCTTTTCTTCTTTTTAACACAAAAACTCATTAATTTGCTCTCAAAGTGCATAATAAGGCAAATTCTAGAATATGCAACCCAAATTTGAGAAATACTCATAAAAATAAAATAAAGCAATAAGGAATATCATGCTTATAAGCTCAAAAGCTGACAATTAAAGTTCAATTGTATTAATCTTGTGCATTGTTCATTCAATTTGATTATCAAAGTAAAGAAATACTCAACCAAGTAAAAGAATATCACTTAATCATGCTTGCATCCCTTTCATGCAAAATTTTTCAAAGCTTAAAGTTTATGATAACTCAAAATCATTCTTAAACCAATGCAAAAAGGCATAAATTTCTTAAAGAAAATATTATCAAGCAAGAATAAAAATTTGCCTAAGTCAAAGAACGCAACCTAAATATGCAAAGCCTCCCTTACATTTAGAATACACATTGTCCTCAATGTAGTAAAAAGAAAGAGAAAGAAAAAAAAACTTAACAAAAAAATAAAAACTGTAAAAATAAAGAAGCAAAGAAAAACTCCCCTGAAATGGGAGCAATAGACTGTGGTGATGGTGGAAACAACGGTTGAAACCTCAAAAAATCAAAGTAGGCAGCAAAATTTTGCTCCATCTTATAAATGTAGTGCTTGAAACACTAAAGATGAGCATCAATGTTAAACGAATGTGGTGCAAAAGAGGTGGATGGATTATCGCCTACATTGATTTTAGCTTCGTTGGTGGTGTGAGAGCGTTTTTGGTGGTGCACCAATCATGTAAAAATAGGACCTGGAGCTGTAAAACTAAAACCACCATGCTTTTTGACAACAACCCTAATTTTTTTCTAAACAAACCATGTCAAAGGGCTCCATGGCACATACCATATGTATATCAGTAGAGTCAATATCAAACAACTTCAAATTCAGAGCAAGATGAGTAATGTAGGACCTAAGCATTAATGGTCTAACCAAGAACCCAAATTGACCTAAACCTTGTTAATCATGCACCAAAGAAAATAGAATTCAATTTTTCTTAAAGTCCTTAAACTACATCTCCGATCCAAAAACTTAAATGCAAGGAAACACTGAATATATCTAATAACTGGATCACAGAGAAAAGAACACTTTTATTAACTTAGGTCATAACCAGAAGTATCTATAGATAAAGATTTCCATAGAAAATAGGGCTCAAAAGCACTACTGAAATCATAATTAAAATTATGATATGTAGTGGTTTGTACAAATGGTTCATCAACAAATCCAAGAGTAATATTAAAGTCAATAATGGACATGGCAAATTGTTTTCCTAATAAGTGAAATTAAACAACTTTTGGTGTTTCTATAGTGATATTAGTGGGTGGTGTGAAGTGAAATGTGGCATAGAATTCCTGAGTGAGTTCAATGTATGCAGGACATTGCACTCCAAAGTATATTTGCCAATAAATATTTGTAATTAATTCATTAAACTGTTCCTTGATAAATAAAGATTCAAGGGTAGGATGGTGAGCATATTCACAAGAAATTATTTTTCGAGTGCAAACTTATTCATACCTTTGTTGTGTCTCTTTATTTTTGAATTCCAAATTTCCCCTGATCATTAAACTTGAGCGAGGTAGGATGGATTTTCCTTTGCGATTCAGGACCGTTGGCATAGTGGAGCCTCCGCGATTGGAGTTTTAGTTCTTTTAGCAATAGATTTTAGTCTCAACATGGTAATATCTATAAAATGGATGATAGAGATGTATAGGTTGCATGGTGTCGAATAATGCTTCTACTAGGTTTGGTATTCCTTTTTTTTTAAAATAAAAACAATCTAATAATAATAATAATAACAATAATAATGGTGATGATGATGATGATAAAATGATATGGGAAGTGAGGTTGTTCAACAACGGTTGGGGGTTCAGTTTGAGGAGGAAGAGTGGTGTTCAGCCGGTGTTGATAAGGACATTGGTGTAAGGAAAGATTAGAAGGTCAGTTGGGTGAAGACCGAGAAAGAGGGGTAATGGTGTGTGAGACAAGATCTGCATCAGATCTAGTGGTATAACACAAATAGTAGATCCGAACTGGTTCGAGTGGCGACATGGATAAGGACAAACTGTCAGGGCTAAGTGGCACAGTGGTTTGGATCTGTTGTGTGGAGGAGTGGTGGTGACACCCAAAAGAAGAAGAAGCAGCGACGACCAGTGATGGTGATAGGGCTTGACAAAAAGGAAGACTGGAGAAGGAAGAGGTGGTCAATTATGGAGTTTTGCAGGAGAGAGAAACAAAAAAAAAAGCAAGTAAAAAATAAAATTAACTTAAGTAAAAAGAAATATAAAAGAAGGCTGTGTAAAAATTTTGGTAAAAGATTTAGGTAAATATCCTATGGGCACGCCTTATTTTTACAAGAAAAGTCACAATAAGTCGCAGGCATGCCTTATGCTTAGTAAAGATTTAGTGTGATAGATCATGGGCATGACTTATGGTGACTATAAAATAAAACATAAACAAAAACAAACAAAAGATTTAGTGTGATAGGTTGTGGGCATGACCTATGCAGACGAGTGAATGTTGTCATCTGGGCAATAAGCTGCGGGCATGCCTTATCAAAAAATGAATATCTGACCGATTTTTTTGGGGAAATTAATTTTAAAAAAGTATGTTTAAAAGATTAAAAATGCAATAAAATAAAATAAGTAGAATTAAATGAAAAAAATAAATTTGCAAAAATAAAAGCATGAAATTATAATAAACACTCTTTTAGAGTCATTAGTTTGACTTTACTCCCTATTTATTTTTCTGAATTTTGCAAGAGGTTGCTCCCCTTCGAATTAAGGCTTCAAGCATTGTTCATTTGCCTTAAAAGTACCTTTATTGGTATTATATAATTTAATTGCACCATGAGGGAACACTTTAACTACCACAAATGATCTACTCCATCTACTCTGCAATTTTTTAGGAAATAATTTGAAACAAGAGTTGTAGAGAAGAACTTTATCACCTTTGTGGAAGTTGTTCTTTACAATTTGTGCATCATGCTATGCCTTAGTTCTTTCTTTGTAAATTCGAGCAATCTTATATGTTGAATTTCTTCATTCTTCCAATTCATTGAGTTGGAATTTCTTTTTATCACCTGCATTTTCCAAATCA
Source organism: Omphalea diandra (assembly GCA_949677035.1). Classification (NCBI taxonomy): domain Eukaryota; kingdom Viridiplantae; phylum Streptophyta; class Magnoliopsida; order Malpighiales; family Euphorbiaceae; genus Omphalea; species Omphalea diandra. The sequence continues at coordinate 20,660 of CATIWR010256559.1, read as the reverse complement.
AAATTCAAGAGTTTAATTGCCTAATAAGCTTTGTGTTTTAACTCCATAGATAAGTGACAAGCCTTACCAAAAAATAATCGATATGGAGACATACCAATTACAGTTTTGAAAAAAGTGTAGTAGGCCCATAGTGCATCATCTAGTTTTAAAGACCAATCTTTTCTAGAAGCACTAACAGTTTTTTTTCTAAAATCTATTTTATTTCTCGATGAGAAACCTTTACTTGTCCACTAGTTTGAGGGTGGTAAGGGATAACAATTCTATGTGTAACACTATATTTGTTCAATAATTGTTCAAATTGTTTATTACAAAAATGCTTTCCTCCATCACTGATGATAGCTTTAGGTATACCAAAATGGATGAATATGAATTTTTTTAGAAATTTAACAACGACCCAAGCATCATTACTTGGATATGCACAAGCTTCCACCAATTTGTTCGCATAATCCATAACAACAAGTATATAAAAATTATTAATAGATTTTGGAAAAGGCCCCATAAAATTAATGCCCTAAACATAAAAAATTCCACAAACAAATATGTTGCTCAAGGACATCTCATGGTGTTGAGAGATATTAACTGTTCCTTGGCAATGATCACAAGCACTTACATAAGAATGAACAACTTTGAAGAGTGTAGGCCAATAAAAACCACTTTGAAGAATTTTTACAACTGTTCTTGATGATCCATGATGACCTCTCATTTCCTTATCATGATAAGAACTAATTATACTATGGATTTCATCCTTTAGAACACATCGTCTTACCATTCCATCTTCACAAATTTTGTATATGTAAGGTTCATCCCACAAGCAGTGCTTTACGTCAGAGAAAAGTTTTTTCTTTTGTTGATATGTGAGGTGGGTTAGCACCACTTATCCTAGCAAAAAATTAGCAAAATCAGCAAATCAAGATTCTTTGCTAGTGTTGACAACATACAATTGTTCATCAAAAAATTCATCTCAAAATGGAAAATCGTCCATATTTTCTACATAATTTTCATCAAGCCTTGAAAAATGATCAACCATTGTATTTTCACTACCTTTTTTTATCTTTAATTTCTTGGTCAAATTCTTGTAGCAACAAAATCCATCTCAACAACCTAGGTTTTGCATCCTTTTTAACAAGTAAATATCTCAAAGCAGAATGATCAGTAAACACAGTGACATTAGATAAGAGCAAATATGATCGAAATTTTTCAATAGCAAATATTACTGCAAGTAATTCCTTCTCAATAAGGTAATAATTTCTTTGTGTCATTCATGGTCCTACTTGCATAATAAATGGTATGAAACTTCTTACCTCTTCTTTCCCCTAAAACTACACCTAAAGTATCATTACTTGCATCACATATGATTTCAAAAGGAAGATCCCATATAGGAGTTCAAACAATAAGGGCTTGAATCAGTTTTTCCCTGAGAGTGTTGCATGGATACAAACAATTATCATCAAATTTAAATGATACATCTTTGACCAAAAGATTTTTCAAGGGTTTAGCTATTTTTGAAAAATCTTTAATGAACCTTCTATAAAAACTACATGACTAAGAAAACCCTTAATTTCTTTTAAAGATTTAGATGGAAGAAGTTTTTCAATTAGTTATACCTTAGCCTTATTTATCTCAATGCCTTAAGATGACACTTTATGCCTTAGAACTATTCCTTCCTTAACCATGAATTGACATTTTTCCAAATTCAAAACAAGGTTGGACTTCTCACACCTTTCAAGTACATTCTCTAAATTATGTAAGCATGCAACAAATGATGATCCATAAATGAAGAAATTATCCATGAATACTTCCATGAAGTTATTAACAAAATACCAAACAAAGATATCATGTAACGTTGAAATACAGCTAGTGCATTACATAAACCAAATGACATTCTTTTTTAAAAAAAATGTTCCATATGGGCATGTAAAAGTGGTTTTTTCTTGATCTTCAAGTGCAATTGCTATTTGAAGATATCCAAAATAACCATCTAAGAAACAATAAAACTTATGCCCTATAAGTTTTTCAACCGTTTGATCAATAAAGGGAAGGGGGAAGTGATTTTTCCTAGTAACTTCATGTAATTTTCTATAGTCAATACACACCCTCCAACCAGTTATTGTTCTAGTGGGAATCAATTTGTTATTTTCATTTAACACAACAATGGTCCCACCTTTTTTTGGTACGACTTAAACAGAACTTACCTATGATGAATCAGAGATAGGATAGATAATACCTGTTTTGAGCCATTTAATAATCTTTTTCTTCACTACCACTTGCATTTTAGGATTTAACCATCTTTGTGGTTGTGTTTTAAGTTTGAATCCATCCTCCATCAAAATTTTATGTGTACAAACCAAGGGACTTATTCCTTTTATATTGGTAATGCTCTATCCAATAACTAGGATGTGTTCTTTAAACACCATTTTCAGCTTTTCCTCTTGTGAACCTATCAATTTAGAAGAAACAATCACAAATAAGGTTGAATTTTGTCCTACAAAATATATTTTAAATGAGGATGTAAAGTCTTAAGTTCCAAAGTTTGAGGTGTTTCAATAAAAGGTTGCAATTGTTTGATAAAAGTTGGTTCCTCTAAAGGTAAAAATTTTCATTACTTGAATCCTTCTTGTCTCGCCTCTAAATAATTGAATGCATTCTAATGTTCATCACCTAATACCTGTTCATCATCATAAAAATTAAAAACAATATTCTCTAAAAGATCTTTTGATCTTAATGTATTTGCTTCATTTGCACAAATATCAATGCAATTAATCATATTTATTTCATGTTTAATTGTGTCAAGATGTTTAATTTAGTGACTAAATCCTCCAAATTTCCTTTCTTCTCTTGTGGTGGTGGTTGTTGTTGTTGTTTCTAAGAGGTGCTTTCGATTGGTTATTACTCCAAGAAAAATTAGGATGGCTCCCATTTGGCCACATAAATTACATGGTTCAAAAGTTGAAAAATTCATTGCCATAACATTAAAATTATCTAACTTTTATTTAAAGAAGCAATTTGAGTGGATAAAGTAATAAAAAAATCAATATTGTGCACCCTATATCCCTATGATCAGCTCTATCGTTATTTCATTGATAACTATTAGAAGTCATCTCCTCTACTAGCTCAAAAGCTTCGTTAGGAGATTTTCTCATAATTGTACTGCTTGCAGCTGCATCAATTATCAAATGGGTTTGATGGAGTAACACCATTATAAAAAGTGTGAATTTGACACCAAACTGGTATTCCATGATAAGGACACTTCCTAAGCATTTCCTTAAATCGCTCACTAGCCTTATATAAAGTCTCTCTCTAATCAAACAAAAGTGGTCATATCATTTATCAATTTTGCAATTTTAGAGGAAGGAAAATACTTAACCAAAAATTTTTAAGTCAAATTAGCCCATGTAGTGATACTACTTCAAGGAAGTGAATTAAGCCAATTTTTAGCTTTATCTCGCAATGAAAAAGGGAAAAGCCTAAGTCTAATAGCTTCATCACTAACTCCATCATGCTTGAAGGTGTCATAAATCTCTAAGAAATTGACAATGTGTGCATTAGGATCATCATTTGGTAGCCCACTAAATTGGATACTGGTTTAAATCATTTGGATGATTGTCAGCTTGATTATGAAGTTATTGGCTTAGATCGTTGGCTTGCTAATGCAAGAAGTAGTTCCATCAATTATAGGACAAGCATAATCCAAAAGAGTCCGATTAGCATTTGTTGGATCTGCCATTCTGATTTCAGCTTACTCTTGCTCTTTACTTTTGTTAACTCTTCAGCGTATATGAAAAGTTCTCTTTATTTCAGGATCAAGTTCTATTGGTTCCTCGCCACTTGTGCATGTCATGCACCAATCAACCTAAACAAGCAAGAGTTAAAAGTTAAACAAAAAATAGAAAAATCCAAATTAATCAAGATTAACAAGTTCTAATATTATTTTAGAATTAAATCTCCGACAATGGCACCAAAAACTTGATAGCTAAAATTTAACTATACCTAGCAAGTGCACTAGTTTATCGAGTAGTAAAAAGATATCATTCTCACGAGGATTTAATAAAATAGTACTAAAAAAATAGTCAACTTATGATTATTTGGACAATCGAATTTAAGAGAAAAATTAAACTATAAATAAACTATGAAAATTTAAAGACTAAAAGTAAATAAAAGGAAAATAATAATTAATTAAAGTTACAATAATAAAATTTAAAGAGAGAAGACTATTGGTCCACCTAACCACTCCAATGAATTTCAATTTATTAAATTCAACCCTGATAATTTATTATTTTCATATGTGAGATTTTTCCTAAAATTGCTTAATATTTCCTCCTGAGATATATTAATCCTACTCCTATCAAGTAATCCTTAAATCTCTTTATAGAGTCTCAAGATATAAAATGCATTAAACTATCTGAAAAATCTATAAAATCAGATAAATCATGTATATATATTCCTATTTACCATTCAATTTACACCATGAATTATTTGATCAATTCTGCAAAATCGTTTCTCAATTCATTCACATAAAATAAATCAATCAAGATAAATCATGCATATAAATCATGAATTATATATTCCTATTTACCATTCAATTCAAATCATGAATTATTTGATCAATTATGCTAAATTGTTTCTCAATTCATTCACATAAAATAAATAAATTAAGATAAATCATGTATATAAATCATGAATTATATATTTTTATTTATCATTCAATTCACACCTTGAATTATTTGATCAATTATGCAAAATTCTTTCTCAATTTATTCACATAAAATAAATCAATTAAGAGGTGGTCAGTCTCTTAATAACATTAAGCACAATAATTCATGGACAATATAAAAATAAAAATATCTTGATTAAATAAAATAAAATCAATACATTTTTGTAATAAGACTTCCAATATTCTTAGCTACAAGAAAATTAGCTCATGAATAAGAAAAGAAAACTAAAAAGAAGAAAAGAAGAAACAAACTCATGAGTTCACGATGAAAGAGAAGATTTTCTCCAACTAAGGTGGGTTGTCTTCTTCCATTTGCTATCCATGTTTTTCCTCATTCTCCATACAAGAAAAAACACTCCTATTTATAGCACTACAATCTGTCTAAAAAATCTTCTAAAAATCCCCAAATTGGTTTTGGACAATCAAAACAAGATCTAAATTTAGGGTAATTTCCTAATCCAAATCTCCCAAATAGGAGACGATTTATTATAGAAATCAGGCTAAAAAGTAGCTTCTTATTCTTCAAAATTCGTCAGCCTCAGATTGATAAGTCGTGCTTGCACTCTATTTCAACAAGTCTTCTGCCACAAACTGTTATTCTTCTCTTTTTTATCCAAAACTGAAGAATCTTGCAAATTAATGTCGAAACTCCATTTTTAAACTCTAATGCACTTGAAATATCAAATTTAAATTTCTTAAATATAAACTTCAATTAAAATTGAAAATTAAGCACACAATTTGAGAAAATCATCACAATTAAAATATGTACTTTTATGCCTTATTAATAATTATATCAAATTTAATTGAATTATTACATAGGTTTTGACTCTATTATGTTAGAATTTTCAAAAATTATGAAATAATAAGTTTAAATTTCAATCAAACTCAATTAAGTTTTCTCATATTACTATATCATTTCAAAACAATATAAACAATTTTAAAATGAAGTTTACATATTTGGAATAAATTTGAACGTGATAGAATTCACACAAATGAATTGCATGTCCACTTCTTTATCTTTATTTTTATTTAAAGAGTCATAGTATTTTTATTATTTTCAATAATAAGTTTTAATAAATTAAATATGAACCTTGAAAGAATCATACCTCAAAGGCTAGATTGGAGTGCTCAAAATGAAGAAGTGTAAAATGAATTTCGTAGCTTTCAAGCTTATTAGTAAAAAAAAAAAATCCAAAGTTTTGTATGTATTGATAATTATATCCAATTTTTTTAATTTTGGCAAATTTAGTCAATTTTGCAAAAGTTTTGGCAATTATGACTAATTTGAGATTTTGATCAAAAGTAGATGACATGATCCATGACATATCATATATATAAGATAAAATTTTAAACCTAATAGGACTCACAAAATATATCCATTTTAAAATTCAATCTTAAATGGATAATATGTCAAAGATTATGTTATCTAATTGTGATCAAAATCTCAAATTGGTTATAATTGTAAAAACATTTACAAAATTAACTAAATTTACCAAAATTAAAAAAATTAGATATAATCATCAAAAAACACCTAAAAGTTTGGATTTTTTTAACCAATAGACCTGGCTTTCAAAATTGTCCCGGAGAAGGCCTATAATAACATGAGTTTTTGGATGTTTATTGGAAACATGCTCGGAGTCTACAGCTTCCAAGTGAATTGGATTTCTCTTTTCACGTCCTGTGAGAGTAATTCTCTGGTTCTTCTTCTGAATGTAATTCGACTCTCTTCATTTGCTATTTCTTGTGGCTTTCGCTAGGGTTTATACAAGTCTGGTGGCTACTTGCACTACACTATTGCTCTCTAGGGTTGGCTGTGCTTGCTTACCTAGTCCCAAGCGAAGACTTTAATTTTGAGTTCACCACCGTCACAGCACGATTGCAACTCGGAGATATGATGGACGACTTTAATGCTTATTGATATGCATCTTGAACCCCACCCCAAAAATTAATTCTAAGAGATCAGTAAGTCCATAGTCCATATAAACCCTACATTTATATTCCATCTATAGACCTTGCAAATAAATCATAATTTTCTTTCCTTTCAAAATAGTTATTTGCATTTTCAAATTCAAATTCAACTATATCACTTATTAAGGTTTCAAAAATTAAAATAAGTAAAGTAAAATTCAATTTCTGAAATTCTTTTCTGTTACTTTCTAAATACTACTTTAATGTTCAATGTTCATTTGATAAAATGATGAGAACTTCCTTGATGTTTGTATAATATAAGTGATCATAAAACTGAAACCAATTAATGCAGTAGACAACAAAGTTCTTTATGTCAAATTCATAATGAATATAATAAAACGAACTACATCTATATATAAACATCAACTGCAAATCCAAAACCAAAGACGACTACATATATCAGGTTCTCACAATACAACAACATGTGCCCATACAACAAAGGAAAAAAGAATTCAAAAAAAAACAACGGCGAACTCAGTAGTTTATGTTTCTTGAATACATACACAAAGCAATATTTACAAGAAGTCATCAATGTCTAAACTCTCAGGAATTTCAAACTTGAACAAGCTGCTGTAGCTTTCTCTCTCATCCTCCGTACTGCTGCTGTTGACGAACGTAGATGATGAATTCAACGGAGCTGGGCTTGATAATGGCGTTGACATTACTTTTTCAATGCTATGATTCTCATGATAGGCGCCATTGTTTACTTCTGGTTGAAAACTTGCCTTCTCTACAAGTTGATTGTAATCAAGAATTGCGGGATCTGCATTGCTATACATATAATTTGGCTGCGAAAACAAACCATCATTCAAATTTGAAGGCACCAAGTTTTCTTGAGAGTTTTGGCATGAAAACCCTTCTACATTGGCATGCATGAATTGGATTTGGGGTAAATAAGGAGCGCTATTAGATTCTTCAACTACTGGGTTCTGATATTTATTATTATTAGCTAATTGTGACAACTGAACTTGGTTTTGCACTAGCAGGCTGCTAAACAGCTGGTTGTCCTTTAAATGTTGCAAAAACATTTCAGGGTCTTGTTTCAAAGATGATAGGGTATTTGCTAGCCTTAAGACTTCTGGATTTAGCATTGCTTGGGTGCGCAATAGGGCTGATAGATTAAGAAGTGATGGGTTACAAAGAGCTGAGCCTAGAATGGAGGATAGGTCAAGAAGATCGAGACGTGGGGCATGGGTAACAGGATCAATTCCATTTCTAAGGAGCCTTTTTCTTATATGTGTGTTCCAGTAATTCTTGATCTCATTATCAGTTCTTCCTGGCAAGCGAGCAGCTATAGCCGACCACCTAAGATTGGGGGAAAAAAAAAAGGAAAAAACTGTCAGATTTTACATTTGTTGGTATTGGGTACGTTCACCAAATTGAAATTTACACTGTTGGTATTAGGTACGTCTACTACACCAAATTGAAATGAAAAACAATCAGTAGTAAAGTCTTACTTGTTTCCGATAATACTGTGGAGTTGGATGATGGTCTCTTCTTCTTCGAACGAGAACCTTCCTCTCTTGATATCAGGTCGCAGATAGTTAGTCCATCGAAGACGGCAACTCTTTCCACATCTTTGAAGCCCTATATATACACAATAATATGTATCCTTGAAGATTAATAACGCCTCGTGATTAAAATTTAAGATATATGAAGATGGTGATTATGTAAAGATATATAAGCTCGAATTACCAGCATTCTTGGGGAGAGTACGCCAGTTGCCAGGTCCATGAAGTTGAATATAAGTGATGAGCTTATGGTCTTCCTCTTGGGTCCAAGGACCTTTTTTGAGTCCATTTTTATCACAACAAGGTGCTCTTCCCATTCTTATTGCTATCTTCTTTGCCTTGAAAATGTAGTAGTAGATGTTGATAATGAAGGAAGATAGAAGAGTTGTTTGTTAAAGACAAATTAATAGGGTAGGCTCTAGAAATTAACAGAGAAAGTGAAGTTGTGGATGGTAATGGGAAGGTGAGGACCTCCGTATTTATAGCTGAGACTTGGACAAATGGCTGAGAAACATATCCAAGTCAAAAAGATTTGGTGCCGTTTGCTTGCCACGTGTCTCTTTCCTTTAAGGCAGTGTATATGTACAACCAATGTGTATGCAAATGGATGATGTGTGTATAGCTACAGGGCATGAGATAATTAGAAAAAGGGTGACACAAAAAATAGTAAAAACATAAAGAAAGAAAGTGACACGTGCCATTACTATTTTAAGATTGGGAAAAAATAAAAATAATTGAGTCCGTGCTTAATCTCACGAGGCTAAAGTTTTGAACTTTTGGATGTTTCCACAAGGTTGACATTTTATTTTTAAGTCTCATGAGAGGTTAAAATTCGGTAGGTGGGCAGTGGTAATATTATTTGAATGTGAATAGGAAAATGATCCATGTCTGTGTTACAGACAATTTTTACCAATAAAACAAAACACTTTTGGTTTGAAAAGTGTTAAATATCTAAATGTAAAATATAAAGTTAAGGAGAAAAAATAAATTTTGTATAAAATCCTTTTTAATAAAAATTGTATCTAAGTAGATATATGTATCATTGTGCTCTAAATTAGTACTTCTAAAAAAATGATAAACAGCAGTGGATGGTAATTGAATTGAGTGTGGACGCCTCTGAATATAGGTAATTGAAATTGGATCATAGAAACAATTGTGTAGTTGACCATGTCATGTTCGTCCAATGAGTGAGAATGGTAGGCCGGTAGAGTGGTTACGATACTTATCAATAATACAATCCACTGTTTCATTGCTTAGGGTGCCTTTCCTCCCATCAATTTGCTGCCTATCAGCGCTTGAGCTAGGTCGGATGGCTAAGGAAGGACAGTTAACCATCCCTTTTTAGGCGTGTGGAAACCTAGCTATAATTTCAACTGAATAACATACATATGTGTGAGTTAAGTATATGCAACTCAATGGATATATATATATATATATATATACAAAGCAAAACAAAAGTTGAGACTTGTGTTAATAATTTGTGATAGATTATAACTTTACCCAAGCTCTTTTTGGGTTAAAAAAATATATATATTCTCTCATGCCTCTCTATATATATAATTTTGGAAGATAATTGGCCGTACATTTTATAGAGCCAAATATTTTCTATTTATTATGTAATTTTTACATTCTTTCTAGGGTGTGATATAAGACTCAATTATATTGCTAAAAATAAAATTTTAATATATTAATGAATCTTTGATTTAATGATATTAAAATGATTTTCAAAAGTAAGAGATCGCAAATTGAATTTCTATTCAAAGATAAACGTCTTACTGCCGCCACATATTATAGCAGATCATCTTCCTTGAGAAAAATATTATGCAGTCACATAATTTAACAGCTGTTTTTGTATGAGAGGCTCAAGTTTTCCAAAGCTTGAACCATTTGAATGTGACCACCTAAAACTAGCCACGTAGTGTAAAGGTGACAAGTGGCCATTCTGCCACCAATAATAAATTCAACTCCATCTTTCCCTGAACTTAGGGTCTCCCACATTTAACAATTGTCCCTTACAAGGCCAAGTAGAGATGTACCTTTGGCTTTTTTTTTTTTTTTTTGATGTAGAAAAAATAAAATAGACAAAGGACTGCACCGCACTCCATCGATAGGGGGGTTAATTTCATCCACCCTTTATCTAACATTTTGAGTCCTTAGTGAAACGCTATTACATTAATATCATCTGTCCTCATGAGGTCAAATTGTACTATTTCATGCCGGTTTCTTTCTTCACCTTCATTCACTATGTTCCCGATCATGGAAGTTTAGTGATCTCAACAATAAGTAATTAAATTAGGTTTTTTCTACGTTACAGCATATGCAAAGTTTAATATTCAAACTAAATTGACATAATACTGACACGTAATCACTAAATTATGATGATCTCTTTCTTATAAATAAAAATAAAAATGAATCATATAAATAATAAAATAATAACAATATAAATATTTATATTCCATATTAATCTAAGAAATTATATCTATATAATAGCAGTAACAACTTTATTTTATATTCTCAAAATTATAACTTTTTCTTTTATTTAACTCAATTAAATAATAATCTGAATTTTTATTTAAACTTCAGCATATAGTGATAATTTTTAAAAATTTTAATGTAACTTCACAAAAATTAGAGTATAATAACATTTATTATAAAGGTTACCATTTTATATTAGTGATACTTAGAAAAATATCAAAAACAGTATCAAAACAAATAATACTATACTAAGTCCCCTTATGAGTACTTAATTTAAAAAATTTCTTCACTTCACAAATTTTTTGTAAAATTATTATTTTAAGTATTGATAACTTAAAGACAAAATATTTTACTTTATAAATAATGGATAATTTTTTAATTTTTTGTAACTTAACATAAACTTTTAGTAACTTAACAAAAAAATATATATTATAAGTATCTAACTTATTATTTTTCACTTGATTTCATGTTAAGATCTTATTTACAAGACAATTATATTTGAAAATTTTTTACTAATTTATATCTCATTTGATAAATAAAAAATTCATTTGTTTATAATATAAAAAACTTAGATTAGTAAATTAATGACTACACAAATTGATGATTATTTAGTAATTATTAAAATTATATTTGAACATGATTAGTAGATTTATGACTGTCAATTGAAATTGATATTCTTAGTTTAGTTAATCAAACCGTGACCATCTTTATATCGAGATAGTTAAGTGAATCATTATATTTTTAAAAAATTAATTCATTAATAACATAAAAAAATGAATTATTAAATTAATAGCCATCCTAAATGTTCATTACTTGCTAACTATTACAGTTACATATTATATGTTACATGCTATATCTTCATATATTATGTTATTTTATAAATATGTGGAGATACATTTTATAGGCTACAAGCTACAATTAAAAAATATATAGTTAATTACAATTCTGAAATTTCTTGGGCTCAGATGAGCCACATCAATTATAGAGTTATTAATTTCATTGTCAAATTGAGCTAATGGAATTAGGATAGGCATTCGATTCAAATCAAATCGATCTAAATAAAATTAAAAAATTAAAATTTTGGAATACAAATCGAATCAAATTAATTTATAAATTAAATCAAACTAAGTTGATTTGATATGATACAATTATAGTTTGGTTCGATTGAATAAAATTTTTAAAAAATAATTTTAAAAAATTTAATAAATAATAGTTATTATAGTCTATTTTTAAATACTTAAACAAAAATATATTTTTTAAAAATTTTTATATATTTTAATATAAATAATAAACTTTAGAATAGAGTTAAATTATTTTCATTTGATTTAATATAGGTTTAACATATTTTAATTGGACTTCAATAAATTAAACTCCATGCGGTTTAATTGAGATTTTTTTTTTTATCTAAAATAGATCCAAACTGAATCTACTAATTTTTTTTTAAAAAAAAATTGAATTAAATTACACTTGTATTTAAACCAAATCAAAATGATCAAACCGATTTGATTTAGTCAATTTTTTGGTTTGCACTGATTTGTGCCAAACCTAAATGTAATGATCATATCAAAATTTGTTTCATAAGTATATATATATATATATAACTATAGTAATGAATTCTTTTTAAATAAAAAATTAGAATGAACTCCTTAATTAATTGAGCTCTTATGTACTTTATCCATATTATGTTATTAATTAAATAGTTTGAATTATATTTTTAAAAATGTTAATTACAATAAAAATTTTATAAAATAATGGTTACAAGAAGGAATAGTTGCTTTTTTAAAGTTATATGTTTTGTATCATATGACCACATATCATATGTTGTAGTTATGATTTTACATATAGTATAAGTAGCATGTTTTTCACTTATTTTTTTAATTCTAATTCTTGATATTAAAATAATCATAATCCTATTATTATAATTAAATTAAATATATAATACATAATATTGAATAATGTATAATATATTAAGATTGTTAATTATGAAAATTATAATAATTCAATACAAAAATAATTTATTAAATTATATTTTAAACATTAATAGTTATATCTCATATACATTAAGTTACGTTTAATGATATTTTAAATTAATTAAATAGTATTTAATACAAAAGTGTCCTAGATAGTATTTGGTGAGATTCAAACCCTAATGTTCATTTCTAAATAGTCTCATCTTATCACTAAACTAAAACACTAGTTATGAGTTATATTTTATAAATGATATAATTAATTATTATTTGTTATGAATATCAAATTATTTTTATTTGGCACCATAATTTTACCCATTAAATTAACATTTGTTTTAATAACCATATTCTTATGAAAAGATTATTTTATAAATATCTTGATACTAATCTCTAGATTTTGTCTCCCTGTTTGTTGTGTTAATGACATCTCCATTATTAACAACAGATAAGGATTAAGGAAAATTTCAAGCTGATCACACATACATGCATGCATTTGACCCTGACGATGGATATAAATCGTGATTTTAATTAATTTATAGGTGATTTGATTTCCATGCATGCATTTCTAACTCTCTGCATCATCATCTCTGGGCAGGCATTGTTGTGGAAAGTTCATATGCAACAGTTGGTCACCATAATTTGAGTTATATAATGTTAGGTTATAATTTTATTGATTTCATGGATACATGCTTACATAGGGCAATACCTGTCAATTGAGGTAATTACGTGTAGCGAATCAAGTATATATATACATGTTTTAATCTAAGGGAGTAGACTTAGACATTAAATTAAGATAAATAAAAATATGGTAGTAATAGAATACAGATGTGGTTAAATTATTGTTGGAGATGGCAAAGAGACCCTCTAAAAAACTTTGAATAATATTTGCTGGATTGTGTTTCAATTATAATGTAATAATCTTTTCATATTTAGAGTTCAAATGCATGCATGCAAGTTTCTATTAAAATTCCACTTCAAATTCTGTCGCGAAATATATTATGATCAAAAGAAAGATGTTGGCCCTAGCTATTTAGATCCTGTGAGTTGTTGGAACAAAATCAAGTGGTTCTGCCTCGTGGCATGGGTCATTGAAAAATCAAACGTAGAGGATTTGTTAAACATGTCGGTGGATGCACCATGCACGTAGATGTGATGATGAAATTGTAAGATGCTTACCTCAATGACTTGCCGGTTGTGTGGAGTTTTTCTTTTTTCGAGGCATGTTTTTTAATATGCTAGCTACTTAGATTAGAAAAGAAGGTTACCAATCCTCGAAAAAAGAAACAGAAGCAATCCTTGAAGTACTTCAAAAATACGACATGTCCTAATTTAGTATTAAATGTGAATGAGTGTGATTAATATAAAATATTCTCTCACCCATAGTCAAAAGGATATCGCAAATTATATTATGAATTCGTGTCTATATTGCTTTATGGACTCAAATTAATATATATTGATATCGAACTGTATGCACATTTGATTTTTAACTACATGTAAATTGATATTGAATTGCATGCATATTGAAATGCGTGTATATTAATTTTTATATGTATATTAATATTAAACTACATATATATTGCAATATATGTACACTAATTTTTAATTTTATATATATATTATTTTTAGATACGTGAGTCTGGATCTAAAATATACGAATTAGATAGATACCGTACAATTAATCAGGGCTGGGTCTGGCCAAGATTTTGCTTGGTTTGTGCTTGTGGATTGTAGGCAGCTGTAATTTTGGATCTTGGTGATGTTTATATTAGGTCTTGGGCTAATGTGTGTTTGGATCATCTTGGAAATATTTATGTCTAGCTTTTGGATTGGATTGAGGGAGCTTTGGTTTTGGGCCCTAATTCAACTTCTAAGCATTTTTTCTTTTAGAATAACTTCTAAGCAAATTTTTCCAGTATTTATGTTATGATTGGTAAAATATAATTAATTATAATAAAATTTAATTAAATATAAATTCATTAAATTATTAAAATAAAATTTGTTTGATTACATGATATTATATTTAGTTATAGTATACCAAACATATTATTAGCATTTACGAATGGATACAGAACTCAAGTTAAAACAACAAGTGCATGTGAGAGTTAATGACTTATATATATATATATATATGGGAATTTTGTTTATTTTTTATTTTTGTGTAAAAAATTTACGAGTTTCAGTCATTATATCTTAATTAAACTAGCCAATTAGAATTAAAAATAAAATAAAAAGAAGCAATACACTTTCTTACTAATGAAGTCAACATCTATTAATAGGAGCTGAATTTTTCTTTTTTTTTTTTTTTAAATAAAAGGATGAATAGCAATGCAAAGCCAATACTTCTAGACTTAAACACTATCCTTTTTTATGTATCCTAATTCCCTTTTCTACATATGACCATAGTTGGGCTTAGACAATTTTCCATTTATTTCATCAAGCTAAACTGACACTACTACATCTGACGAAATTTAGAATGCTGTTTGATTATGAATAGGAAAAAAAAAAAGTGGAGAAGTTTGTGGTGGCTGAATAATATTTGAAAGTTGACAAAAAAGGTGGTGTTGGTTTTGGATTAGAGATGAGAAATGTGAAAGAAGAAATGATACATGATTTTATTGGATTTAATTTTTGAAATTTGTTTATAGGAGTAATGGTGATTGAATTTTGGGAAGTTGATAGGAAATATCTAAAATAATTTTCAACAGTAGAGGAGGAGGCTGACATTACTTAGACCAAGTTCTGAGAATTTTTTTTATTAAGTTGACAAGTCATGCAATATCATTGTCATCATGATTACTATTAGTATGAAGAAATGAAAAACAATGGTGGAATAAAGTTGATCAGTTCAATAAATTAAGAAAAAAGGGGACAGAAAGAAAGAAGAGTATTAGGGATGACTTTGGTGGGCAGAAAAAAACACAGCTAATGTTGGTATAAGAGCAACAAAGAGAAATTGTGACCAACTCTCGTCTGCAAACATAAACTATTGTGTTGTATTTGGGTTATTCTAGAAGGAAGGCAAGAAGAAGCATATTTGGGTAATACCAATCCCAGTGCTTCCAAAGGACAAGTTAGATAATCAACAGCACAGGAAAAGAAGCTTGAACTCTGGATGCTGCTTGCTATCAGGGACGAACTCAAGTTAGATATGGGAGCGGCCCTGGACCCTTCCAATTTTTCTTTTAAGAAAACCTAAGTATAAATAATGTAAAAAAAAAATTGGTCCCGGTAAATAAGAACAGTACCCTCCCCCTTTTGCAATGGTGGCCCTTCTCATTTAAAAAATAATAAAATAAAATAACACATTTTATCAATTAAAAAAATAAAATAAATTCTTAAAAAAGAAAAAAAGATGAAAAGACAGTGCACTTTTTCTTGAAAGAGGTAAGAAACAAAACCTATCTTTTACTCTGTCTTGTGCCCATTCGAACTAAGAAAAAAAAGGTTTCCCATTTCTCTCTCTCTCGTATGGGCAAATTCCAGCTGTAGCTTTTCTTTTTTCATCCATTTACCAGTTGTTCTCCTAATTTCTTTCATCTCTTAATTTTATTTAGTTTACAATTTATCTTTTCATAAATTTGATTCAGAAATTTCATATTATTTAGCTAAAATTCATATATATATATATATATATATATAAGAAGATTCTTTCAAAAAAGAATGAGAAAAAGATTATCTAATGAGATTTAACTGTTTAGTTAAATGAATTATTTTGTAATGAGTTCTATTTTTCTTTATTTATGCCTAAATTATATATATAAACTGTAATTTAGTGTTAATTTTAGACTTGTAATTTTGATTGAGTTGATGTCAATCAAATATATTTAATTATATAGTGAAGATGATTTATTTAGATGTTATTGTAGTCTCTTTTTTTTTTGAGAAACAACCTATTGATCATCAAAATTGTTATATTTCCATAAATTCAATTAAATCAACTAGTGGTGCTAATTTCACGTACATAATTTTGCTTGAATTGATATGAATGAGAGCATTTTAATTATTGCTCAAATAATTTTAGTTATTGCATAAATTATAGAAAAACCATATAATTGGTTACGTGCTTGAAAGATTTAGACAATTATAATTTATTTAGTTGTATTTGTTTTTTCGTAGATGGGAAAACCATCTACAATTAAATCATTCAATAAAAGAATGAATGATAAAATTTCAAAATCTACTAAGAAGTCGAGTTTTTCTATAGATGTCAGTTCTTTGAATGTTGATAATCATCCTACAAAGTCTTAAAAACGATATCAATTCATTGCAATGTGATTTAGGATTGCAACCACAAATATGGGGGGTATCCTATTGACCAACAGGATGAAATTCGGTGAGCTTATATTAAGAATGGTCTATATCAATGTATACTTTCAAAAATATCCAGAGTCTAGGGAAAAAAATGCTCGTAGTTTTCAGCCATCATGGTTTAAGTTATTTCCTTCATGGCTAGAATATTTTTCTAGTAAGAATGCCACATTTTGTCTGCCATGTTATCTATTCCACATAAAAAAATGGACCTTCTAGATCAGATGCATTCACTAATAATAGATTTCAAACATGGAAGAAATTGAGAGATGACAAAAATTATGCTTTTTCGGCACATGTTGGAAAAAAATCTCACATCTCTTCATTGAAATGTAAAGAAAACATATGCATATGTCATGAATCAACCATCTCATATTATGAACAGTTTTCAGAGATATACATCTTAAGAAATTACAAAAAATAGACTTCGACTAAAGGCTTCAATTGATGTAACCAAGTGGCTTGCATTTCAAGGGTGTGCTTTAGAGGTGATGATGATTCTAAAACATTAATCAATGTGAAATTTTTTTGAAACTTTAAGCTTTGTAGGCTCTTACAATAACAAAGTAGCTTAAGTTATAAATAAAGCTCCAAAAAATGCCTTGTATAGATCCCCAGGAATGTAAAAACAAATTTTGCAAGTCTTAGCATCTAAAATCAAGAATGTAATTCGTGAGGAAATTGATGATAAAAAATTTTGCATAATTGTTGATAAAGCTAGAGATCAATCTAAGAAGGAACAAATGTCAATCATCTCGAGATTTGTTGAAAAAATGGTTATGTGTAAGAGTAGTTTTTTGGACAATATCATGATTTTCATAATATTTGAGGACAAGGTTATGATGGTGCAAGTAATATGCGAGGAAAGTGGAATGGTTTACAAGCATTAATTTGAAATGAATGCCTTTATGCTTATTATGTTCATTGTTTTGCACATCGTTTATAGTTTGCATTAGTTGCAACATCAAAGGAAACTATCCTTATTCATCACTTTTTCACCAAGTTGCACAACATCATCAACATTGTCGGTGCCTCATGTAAGCGTAATGTCCAATTGAAAGTAGCCCATGCTGAAAAACTTTGCTTATTTACTTGAAATGATGTACTTGAGAGTGGAAAAGAACTTAACCAAATTGGTTCTTTACAAAGGACAGGTGATACTCATTGGAGTTCTCATTTAAAATCCATTTCTAGCTTTAATCGAAATGTTTAGGTGCAACATGTGAAGTTTTACTAAAAATTATTGTTGATGGGGCTACACTTGCTTAGCGTGGAGAAATAGATGCAACATTTAAGGCAATGACTTCTTTTGAATTTTTTTTATTTTGCATCTCATGAAATTTTTTGTAGGGATTTTTAACTTGCTTTGTTACACTTTACAATTTAATTTCAGGATATTTTGAATACAATACATATTGTTTTATCGACTAAGACATTGATTCAAAAATTGGGAGATGATGGATGAGATGACTTATTTGCAAAGGTGAAATCTTTTTGTGAAGTAGTCAATATACCTGTGCTTAATTTGAGTGCCCATTATCTTGTAAGAAGAGGAAGGACTCGCCATCATGACAATGATATTACAATAGAACATCATAACAACATTGACATTTTCAATGCTATGATAGATGCCCAATTACAAAAATTGAACAATAAGTTCAATGATAACGCAGTAGAGTTATTTACTCTTAGTTTAGCTTTGGATCCAAGGGACATGTGATTGTAATTCAGAATTGATGATATTCACAAGTTGATACAAAAAATTTACCCATAAGACTTTGCAGCAAAGCATGAGATGTTATAATTAAAGGTGCAATTTAAGCATTTTGAACATTTTTTTTTTGTGTGGTTCATTTGTTACATAGTCTAGGTTAATTACTTTAAATATACAAGTTCATTTTTTGTGAAATATAAATTTATTTTTTGTGAATTGTAGACTTTTTTTTTTGTAAACTGTAAGCTCATTCGATATAAATTATAAATTAATTATCAGTAAAACTGTAGGTTCATTTTTTGTAAATTATAGGTTCATTTTTTATGCATTACAAGCTTATTTTGATATAAGTTTTAGATTCATTATCAGTAAACTGTAGGTTTATTTTTTGTAAATCGTAAATTCGTTTTTTATAAATTGCATGTTTATTTTGGTATAAATTATAAATTTATTATTAATAAACTATAAATTCATTTTTTATAAATTATACTGTAAATTTATTTTTTGTAAATTTCAAATTCATTATCAGTAAATCGTAAATTGATTTTTTATAAATTATAGATTCATTTTTTGTAAACTGTAAGTTTATTTTTTATAATTAAATATTTTGATATTTTTAATTTTCTTTATAATATTAAAATCAATAAACCGACAGTTTATACTAATTTTTTTTTGTGAGAAAATAAGTCTATTTTTTCTAAATATATGAAATAATAATAATAATAATAATAACAATATAATAAAAAATAAAAAAGAGATCTGTAAAATATATATATATAAAATAAAAAATAAAATTTATTAAAAAAATAAATAAATATAATATTTAAAATAAAAAAAGAAATTTATTAAAAAATAAATCAGTTGAACATTTAAATCACAAATTACCGGGGATGGTTATGATATAATTTTCTCTCGTCTTGTCAATAATTACAGAAAGTCACTGTAGCAAAATATCTAAAGCTAGAACGCACAGCATAAGGTAGTCGTAGAGCTAATAATTAGTGCCAACGGAACATCTAAACACCAAAAAAATACAAAAGGTGGTGAATATGCCAAAAGTTGGTCCTTTCTTCTCTTAAATTAGCTTTTTTTTTCGAGCACCAATGTGCTGTGATTCATAATTATTAATATTATAGAAATAGGCAGTCAAATCAACGGCGTGCCACTTAATTTCCAGATCCTTTTTCTTTGCGATAACTTTAAAAAAAAAAAAAAAAAAAAGGAAACGGATATCTGGCAATCAAATCAGTTCGTATAAGTCATATTCTGAAGCGCTCACTGTAATCTATAATAATTTGATTCTGTTGAGAATGCAGATGGAGACTAAAGATGAGTCGACAATAAAGGAATTTCGCATCCCTTCTTTCGTTTTGGAGCCTGAATTGAATGAGGATCTTCAGCAGCAGGAACCTCAGTGTCCGGTTTTAGTGTTCATCAATTCCAAGAGCGGTGGCCAGCTTGGCGGCGACCTCCTTATCACTTATCGTTCCCTTCTCAATCCAAAACAGGTCTTCCCTTCCCCTCTCAGTGCCTGTGCGTTGCATTTGCAATTGCACTCATTCCTTCTTCAATGGCTTGTTTATTTTTAGGTGTTTGATTTGGGGGAAGAGGCTCCTGATCACATCTTGCGAAGGGTTTATCTAAATCTTGAACTCCTTAAATCCCGTGGTCTTCAAGTTGCTGATCAAATTCAACAAAAATTGAGACTTATTGTAAAGTTTTCCTTTTCCTTTTCCTTTTTTTTTTTTTTTTCATTTCCTATTCCTCAAACATCACTTTTTTAAATACCAACCATTTTTTATTATGCCCAACACATCTATTTATGTTTTGCATTGTCTCTGCAGGTTGCCGGTGGTGATGGAACCGCTGGTTGGCTTCTTGGAGTTGTTTGCGATCTCAAGTTATCACATCCTCCTCCTATTGCCACTGTCCCCCTCGGAACTGGAAACAATCTTCCTTTTGCTTTTGGTTGGGTCAGATTTCGTCTTTTCTTCCTCTCTCTCTCT
>CATIWR010256520.1:0-15212 GCA_949677035.1 Omphalea diandra | reverse complement strand
TATATATATATATATATATATATATATATATATATATATATAAATATAAACACCAGCCAATAAAAAGACAGCTTATAGTAAGGCCTATTGTTAGACTTGAATAGCAAGGGTAATCATTGTCTATAAAGTTGGCAAGAAGCAAGAACCTTGACATGGCAAAATTTTGATGGGCCTAGCATATGACTAAGTCTTTCATCAATGGGATATATTATATATATTGTTTGAGTATGTCCAATGGGATGCATTAAATAATAAATCTTATTTATGTGAATAATCGTGAGAAATAATGAAGTCCATGTTAGTCAAACTTGGCTATTAGGACTTCCATAGTTGCATGTCCAATAAAAATGCACCCATTTAAGTTAACATGTGGCCATAATATCTACTTAGGCTCAAAGAAACCTTTGTTCTTCACTATTCCCGCAAGTTACGGGCCAACCATATTTCAATTTAGTGTTCTTTTAATATAAATGCTAAAATTCAACAAAATTTTACAATTCACATGTTGATGTTCATAAAGTCAAGCAATAATGCGAAATCCCAAATTTATTTTATAGCAATAACGGGAAATCCCAATTTTATTTTACAGAACAACATTCAATACACAACAATTTTAATAAGAATGGGATGAAAATCCATTATGAAATGGATTTATTTACCTATCTAAATTAATATTTTTGAAATTGAATAAAAAATTGAATCTATCGATTAGTTGATTCTCCATTCAATTAGTTAAATACATATTCTTGTTGATATATTTATTTTTAATTTTTAAAAAATATATAATTAATATCTACAAATATTTAAAATTAGAAAATAGTATAATATGGTAAAGTAATAAAAAAAAACAATTCTAATATTTAAAATTGAAGTAAAATAGTGTGATTTTTAACAAATTCTAATTTTTTTATAAAAATATATAATTTTATATTGAATCGATTTAATTCAACTTTTAATTTGACTAATTTTTTCTGATTTTGATCATTTTTTAATTGATGGGTTTAATCTCTAATTAACTAAGTTATTGACGGTTTTTTTATTTTACTAGTTTGATCCATTCACCAATTCAATTGTAAAAATTCTGATCCAAACTAAAAAAGAATAAGACACAACATGGGAATGGATAATATGTTATTAATATATTGGAGAATTGCAACTCAAATTACATAAAATTCACACAAGAAACCCTCAATTATATATAACACTATTTTTATTTGTTATTTATGTTGCATAGAAATTTCAATTGGGTCATATTTTAGCGTTTTGAAAATTTTATATTTTTTTATATTTTTTCACCTACATATTATAAAATGTTATTTTTCCACATGAACGTGTTTCCATTTTCATGCCAAGTGTTAAAATTTTGAATGTATATATTTGTATAAAGGTATATAACACCATCTATAGGTCTAGTTACACAGTGTTATCATGGCGATATGTGAAGAAAATCAGATTTGGTTGATGAATGAGTGATTGGCATTTGAATTTTTGACGGATGGGTATGAATCTCTTTCAATTTATTATGTCATATTTGGAGCCGTCGTGCGTCCAGTCTTTCTGTGTTCTTCTGTTGGTTGTCGCCAAGTAATAACTTGGCACAGCGCAGCATTTTTGCGTTACAACCTGAGAATTTCATAAGGTGACCCACGCGGCATTTTTGGGTCAACAGAAATTGGCATATAATCATTCACTTCTACCAGCCAAAAAGTATTTCCTCATTTACAAAATTAGTTTAAGCCAATATTTGAATCAGTTTATGCCCATGTTTCAATTTTCCTGAAAATAATCCTTGTTGCCGTGGAGTAGGTGAAGACAGGGTGTGAATGTTTGTCGAGTAGTTTGATTTGTTTACAGTTTTATTAATCGCAGGTTGGAGACTGGTATTTCTTAGTTATCCTCTTCTTCTTTATTTAAACCTTTGTAAATTTAGAGGTAAAATAGGTCTCGTTTCACATTTTTTTTTAAATTTTAAAATTTAATTTGTATCGAAATAATATATACTATATACGTTAATGTCGATATGATATTATGATATAGTGTAACAGGTTAGTTGATGGGATTTATTATTAGTTGATAAGATTTATTAACACATTAAATCACGTCATATATTAAAAATAAAATGATGAAAGATATCTACAACTTTGCATTTTTTATTTGAGTTGTTTCATTATAATACTCTACATTATGCATTATTAATCAAATAAGTAGTAAATCTGCTGATATCATTTGGGATACTGACTTACCTTAAATAATTTATATTTTTATATACATATTAAAAATATATCTCATTCATTGAATAAATTTTAATAAATATAAATTAAAATGATTAATCAAATTAGAAATAATAATTCAAAATCAAATAATACATCATTACCATTAAGTCTATTTTTAAAGTTGCTTTTTTTTTTTCTTTTAAATTTTATTATATATCAAATTCACTATTGTGAAATATAAATTTTATAATTTTTATAAAAATATAATTTATAAAAGTCATATCATTTTACTAAATCAGCACTATAAACAATGTTAGATCTCTTAGTTGATTAAATGACGAATAACACAAAATATGATATTGACATAAATTAAAATCTCAGTGTTTTGGCAACTTCTCTTAGGTTGTGCTCAATGTTTTCATACATTAACTTTTAGACATCAATTTACCCATAAAGATAGTATTTTAATCAATAAATTCAGTAAAATCATTAAATTCTAATAAGAATCTGTTGGTTGAATATATGTCTATAAGCACCAAAAAAAAGGTAAACAATTCAAATACTTAATAAATTTAATACCAAAAGAAAAATATTCAATGAAACAACACTTATTAATCATGCTTTCCTTATCTTGGTATTTGATAAGCATGTTTATACATTATAGGAGTAGAGGTAAGTGCATCAAAGTTTAGAATTATTTTCTAGACGAGATTATATGATGTATATAGAATTTAGATTGAGATATGTGAATATTGAATTCTCATTAGTTTTATGTGAAGTGTTTTCAAGTCATTAATGGCTAAGATGCAACACATGTCTAATCAAATTTCCTAATTAAGATTAAAGTGTTAATCTATAGCTAATCCTAGGCTAGATCTAAACCTCAAAGTCCCAACAATTTTTTTGCTTAAAACAACACATCTCACTTTAATTATTTGGTTTGGGTTTGGTAATCATTCAAAGTAACTCTTACCTTCATTCTTAAAAATACTTGGATTCCAATTTGTTTTGGCCTTTGGAAGGTGTTATGTTAGCCATTGGCAATGGCAAACATAATTATAAACCAAATCTTGGAAAAGCAATAAAAAGAAAAAAGTTTTACCCTAAATTTGAAGGAAAATAAAGAGAAAAAATAATTTTTTTTTTTACTTTCAAAATAAATAAAATAGTAATTTTTTTAATTTTTCCTTGTTATTTTTCTTTCTCATTTATTTTACTCGTGTAAGGTTAAGGAAAATTAAAAAAAAGATAAAAAGACAAAAAGAAACAAAAATTAAAATAAAGCAAAGCAAGATGCTGAGAAAAACCAAGAAAGCATACCAATAAAAGACCCGGGAAAAGCGGGTCAGGTAGTATCCACTTGCAACTTGCTACTTCAGTTCCCATTATTAAATATATCAGAGCTTCTCATGTTTCTGTCCCTCACTCTTTCTCTTTCTTTCTCTCTTTACTTTCCACTTGTTTTTCTTTCTTTTCACATTTATTTTCTTTTCTTTAGCTCATAAACCAGATCCAGGTTTGTCTCTTTATAATATTCTTTCTTTTAACTTTCTTTATTGAAGTGGATTTAAATTGATTTAGTTGCTGGTGTTGGATTCTGTTTGGTCATTCAGAAAAAAAGAAAAGGGTAAAGAAAAAAGGGGAAGGGAATGTGAAGTTGGGTGCTTTATTTTTTTTTTTCTTTTGTTGGTTTTGGAAAAGAAAATGAGAAGCTTAGCTCAAATGACTAAAGAATATGTTGAAGCTAATGACTGTTTATAGAGTTTTAATCTCTATAAGCTTTTCCTCCATTTTCTTGGTATTTGGAATTTTTAGTACCTGAGTAGATGTTGGTTGAGTTTGAAAAGGGGCAGGAGTTAGTGGGTTTAACTTAGTTTCTTGATCTTTATTTAGCTGTAGCAAAGCAAAGTAGGATTTTTTTATTTTTGAATTGGTGATTTTTTTAGCTTAGTTGAGGTTGGGAATTTTGGGTTTCTGCCCATTTTTTCATCTTTTAATGTCTCAATGTTCTGTCGTTCAAGTTAAGTCAAGATCTACAGACGTTAGTTGGGCTTCTACTATCTGTTTGGTTAATGAGAAAAAGGAGTAGACGAAGAGAGGGAAACTTGAATAAAACAGTTTTTTTATACTGTTTAGGTTCCTTTTATTTTCTTTTGGGGTTGGGTGAGTAGATTAACAGAGGTAAGAATTGTTGATTTTTTTTGTCTTTTTTGGGGGGTTAAATATTGTCTCATATTTGTTATTTTTAAGCAACGCAACCAAGCAAAATGGCAAGTCCTCTCTCTCTCTCTCTCTTTAAATTTTATAATATTGCTTACAGAATCACAATGGCTTACTAGGTGGTGCACTCCAAAAAAGTCCAAAGCACGTTATAATTGCATTACCAATTTAACATTTCTTGCGATGGGTGCTTGCAGTTTTGCCTGTCAGAAATGTATGTTTTATTGTTTAGGAATTGTATTTCTTTGATCTTGATTCTCCTTTATTTGGGATGCAGATAATTTATTTTCATAGATGACAGAAAGCTAGGCAGTCACAATCTAGATGGAAAAGTTTGAATAATTGTAGTCATGTATTTAAGTTGGGAAAGTTAGTGAAGCATCCCTTCAATCTCGCTATGTTGTTTTTGATAATTTGAGATCTCCAAAACTTGGTGTATAGAAGATGGAAGAGATACAGTCTCAATCAGATAACTATAGGTCATCATCATCTTCAGCCAGTAGTCCTGCAAGCAGGGTGCCTTCAAGTAACTTTTTCTACTTGCGGAAGCCTGGTTCGCTAAGACAGCCAATCTCATTTGAGGATTCACCAGAGTGGGAAGATACAGATATTGATGTTAGGGTGGAGGAAGGAGGTGATGCTGTTAATGTTGCTGTCATGCCAGTGTCCCCATCTCTATCGAAGCTCAACAGTAGTTCATTGCCATCCCCACCTTTGCCAGAGAATGCAGCTGTTGCAAGAAAGATTGCTGGAGCTTCAGTTGTGTGGAAAGACTTGACTGTTACAATCAAGGGTAAAAGAAAATACTCAGATAAAGTTGTCAAGAGCTCCAGTGGTTATGCACTACCAGGGACAATGACAGTAATCATGGGTCCTGCAAAATCAGGGAAATCAACATTGCTAAGGGCTATTGCAGGTTTATTAGCATGCTATTCATGGTGATCAGTTGAATATGATGATTTTTAAATATCTGCTATGGTTCTTGTAATTGAACGAATATGACTTTTTATTTCAGGAAGATTGCATCATTCGGCCAAAATGTATGGTGAAGTATTTGTGAATGGCACAAAATCCCACTCACCTTATGGATCATATGTAAGTTCCAAGTCTTTCAAGAAGATCTTTATTTATTTTTTTCTTGCAGCAATTTAATTTTTATTTTCTATTTGGATTTCTTCCAATTATATGCTCTTGATCACATACGTATACATTGCATTGCTTCGACTAACAAGTGCTTTAGTAGCTAATGCTCATACTTTCCTTCTTTAAGTACAAGCTTGAAGCCCAGCTTTGTTGTCAAATCACTATGAACATCCCACTTCTAATGGTTTGCCCCAGGCGCATTGAGTCTGCTGACTGTAATGAACATCATAAGTTAGAATTCTACAGACTTTATGCCCTTAAACTATGGCTGGAAGCTTAGATCACTTCCCACTCATAAATTGGAAGACTTCATTGGTAATCTTAGCCGTCTTATCTTGCAAATTAATTTCTGTTAGATGAGTAAGTTGTCCTTAGACAAAATTACAGTTGTAATGCAATGGTAGAACGAGAAGTTTTTATTGTCTCTCAATGGACTTGGGTTTTGTGACTTTTGGATGGCCTCCTATTTGTAGGGTTTTGTTGAAAGGGAAACTACTCTGATTGGGTCCCTCACTGTCCGGGAATACTTATATTACTCTGCACTGCTTCAACTTCCTGGTTTCTTCTATCAGAAAAAGACTGTGGTAGAGGATGCCATCCATGCCATGTCTTTGAATGATTTTGCAAACAAATTAATAGGAGGCCACTGTTTTAGGAAGGGCCTTCCTAACGGTGAGAGAAGGCGTGTTAGCATTGCCCGGGAGCTGGTGATGAGGCCTCATATATTATTCATAGATGAACCCCTTTATCATCTTGACAGGTTATCATTTTTTCTCCTTTCATAGTTTTGATTTCAAAGAATTACCTGGAATTCCATATCCAGGCATTTTGTACAAGTTCTCTGCTATTGTCGCTATCTGCATTGCTGATTTGTGGCACTTGTTGAGAGATGGGAGCTAGGCACAACCAGCTTTTGTTCATTTCCTGGAAAAAAATCTAGATCATCTGACACAACCAGCTTTTGTGCACATGCATGCATACAAGAAGGAATCTGGACTATCTTCTCATCCTTGTGTGATTCAAATTCACTGCAAGGTTATAACTAGCGGGATAGAACACTTGCTTTTTTGGAAATTTTACTAAAGTAAGTTTAAGTAAATTACGAAGTCATTTTATATGGGATCCAACCGTATCAATTATCCATCGCCCTTCCGTGTCATAGCCATGGTAAATGGTCTGGTCGCAACCCCTTCATGGTCATACTGATATTGTCTTGTCATGTAAAGTTTAACACATTATAGCTAACTTTTGAACTTTTCTTTGATCAGTGTCTCTGCTCTTCTTATGATGGTTACATTAAAGAAACTTGCTAGCACTGGTTGCGTTCTTATCTTTACCATATACCAAAGCAGCACAGAAGTATTTGGCCTCTTTGATCGGATTTGCCTGCTATCAAATGGAAATACACTATTTTTTGGAGAAACTTTGGCTTGCTTGCAGGTAAGATAATGAAATTTTGATCTTGTCATTTGTTTCGGCTTTTTCTGAAGGAACTTATTGGGATTGGTATAAAGGCCATCTCATGTGCATCATTTTTTAAAATAAATATTTAGAATTTATCAGTACCATGTTGTCATTTTTTGAACTTCATTTGGTTTGTGAAGAGAGGAATTTAGTACCATGTTAGCAATTGTAAGGGCATTGTTTTTGGATGCTAACATGACAGATCTTATTTTGATGAAGCACTTCTCAAATGCTGGATTTCCTTGCCCAATTATGCAAAGTCCTTCTGATCACTTCTTACGTGCAATAAACACAGATTTTGACAGGATAATTGCAATGTGCAAAAACTGGCAGGTATTTGTTTCCTATTAGAAGCATAATAATTCTGTTGCATGAATGACACATGTAAGATACTCTTAAAATAGAATAAATAATCCAAATAACATTGAGAAAGATGTTCAAACTTTGAAATAGTTAATTCTTATTTCTAGTTGTGTTTTTTTTTTGTCCAAGTTTGAATGAGGTATGCAACATTGTTCATTAGTTAGTGCACCTATGCGATACAGATCATTTAATATCCTATTAATTTGGGTAAAACTTTGACAAGTAAATGTAACACACATTAATTCATGGTAATAGGATGACCATGGAGATTTTTCATCAGTGAATATGGATACTGCTGTTGCCATACGTACTCTGGAAGCAACGTACAAATCATCAGCTGATGCTGCTGCAGTTGAAACAATGATATTGAGACTAACAGAAAAGGTATGAATATAAAGTTTGTAATCTCCTTTCATTAGACTATTCGTGTTTTTTGGATTCTGACGTATTGACTCTTTGGTGCACACAATGCTATTGACATACAAGGAGCACTGCATCTTTTTGGATGTTGTAGTTCATTCTTTGATTAGTTGTTGGCAGGATATATATGTATGAAACTTTGCATTTTTGTTCCCGTATTACTTTAGTTGTGTCATGATATGTAGTTGGTCATTTTGGGTTTAATTGGTAGCAGGGACTGGTTTTGAACTTTGGGCAGGTTATAAATCTATTTGAACAATCACAAGAGAGGAAAAAGTCTTGGTTTGTGATGATTTAGAGCATATGACTATCATTAAGGCATCACCTATAATTAACCTGTTCTGCATGTGCGTGTTCACGCATTTTTTAGTTTTCTTGTCTGTTTCTGGTTTCCATAAAGATGCAAGCAATAACTTTAATTTCTCAGATCAGTCTTTAAATGAGACAATGCTGTCCATGATTGTGATGCTAGCATTTTAATCCACTACAGTCCTTTTGCTCTTGTTTGCATCAAATGTAAACTGAAGTGAAGTCACTACCGTATAAGTGGATCTGCTAAGGCATAGCTTATATAGTCTTTTGATAATTCTTTTGTTATATGTGATTACTTTTGCAGGAAGGTCCATATCTTAAAAGCAAGGGGAAAGCTAGCAGTGCTACAAGGATCGCAGTTTTGACTTGGAGATCATTGTTAATTATGTCAAGGGAATGGAAATACTACTGGCTTCGTCTTATTCTTTGTATGCTTCTCACTTTCTGCGTTGGAACAGTATTTTCCGGCCTGGGGCATTCTTTGTCTTCAGTTGTGGTGAGTTTCTTATAATAAAAGTTTAATGCGTCTGACTACATGATTTTATGTCAATAAGAATCAAAAGTGGTAAAAGAATGAGACTTCTGGATAATAGTTAAATATAGTATCTTTATGATCTCAAAGTTTGAGGAACATGTAATTTGAGAAGAGAGATTTAGGTTAAGGCTGACGCTGACCTTACACATATCTGATCATTTTAGCAGTTATAATATGTGTAATGCTTGTAACAATTTTATCTTTATTTGGACCATTGTTTTTCCAAGATAGTGTTACTCAATATTCAGAAGGTGGCTCTCGCTGCCTCTGCATCTGCATAGGCTTCCTAGAGGCTCTATATGGATCCTCGGAATATCCATAATTTCTGTTCATCCATGCTTGTTGAATGTGTCATACGGATGCATCCACCATTTTTGTGACATTAACAAGGCTTGTAAGTCAGTTTCTTATCTTGTAACCTTCATATTGCAGACAAGGGTTGCAGCAATATTTGTATTTATATCATTTGCTTCGCTTCTAAGCATCGCTGGAGTACCTTCGCTTTTGAAGGAAATCAAGGTATTTTGTTGAGATGCTGGTCTTAGCTTAAAGAACTTTGTCAACATATATTTGTGTTTGACTCTTTGAGATAAAGGATGTTTGGCTTAAGAAGATATTGTACTTTTGTACCTTAAATATTATTATTATTATTATCATCATCATCATCATCTTGAGGTCTGTTGATGATGTAGCTGCCTGCCTTGGATGTCTGAGATGACAAGTTTCAGATTCTTGCGTAAAATTTAAGAACATTTGGATCATTTAATTTTTAATAGTTGGAATATCATAAATAGACCTGATAAGATAGCTATGTTCCTGGTATTTTTTTGAACTATATTTACTAGTTGAAACATATAGGCTATGGAATATTTTCTGGATTTCTCAAGTTTGGTTTTGTCATCATCCAGTGGATCAATTTCAATACGCATTTCATATGCTTTCTGGTGTGAAATCCTCTTTGAAAAATGGGATTATAGTTCTTTAGGACAACCCTGCGATATTGTCCTTACAAAATGTGCTTCAGTTATTTATTTCTAGATGAATACAACTGAATATAATACGTTAATATTATTTGCAGCTTGAATCTCGTCACATGTGCTTTATCACCATCTTTAGGAAATTGAAACAATTTATTTTATTATTGCAGATGGCATGCTTGAAATATCGAAAGACCATTTTTTATCTATTCTTTTTGATTGCCTTAGCTTATCTTTGTCAGGTTTGATTTCATTGATCTGGTTAGCTTATCTTTGTCAGGTTTGATTTCATTGATCTGCTTCCTTATTTTGCAGATATATGCCAGTGAAGAATCAAATAATCATTCTGGAGCATTGGTTTTTTTAATTGGGCAGCTTCTCTCAAGCATCCCATTCCTTTTTCTCATTGCCATTTCATCAAGTCTTGTCTTCTATTTCCTTATAGGATTGCAAGACGAATTCAGCTTGTTGATGTACTTTGTTTTGAATTTCTTCATATGTCTCTTAGTAAATGAAGGACTAATGCTGGTTATCACTTCCCTTTGGCTACATGTTTTCTGGAGCGTCTTGACGCTGGTATCCATACATGTGAGTAGCATATGCATAATTGTGCATACGTAAAAATTCCTTAGCTGGTTGATGTTAATCTCTCTCTCTCTCTCTCTCTCTCTCTCTCTCTCTCTCTCTTGTTTGGTCATGATTTTCCTATAGAATTAGCAGTTAGTTATATTGGATGAATAAAGCTGAGTTGTAAAGGCTATGTCATCTTAAATGTGCACACAAATGGTGCTACTTATAGTGTTTCACAAATCTTGGGGTGTTTGTATG
Organism: Omphalea diandra; assembly: GCA_949677035.1. Taxonomy (NCBI): domain Eukaryota; kingdom Viridiplantae; phylum Streptophyta; class Magnoliopsida; order Malpighiales; family Euphorbiaceae; genus Omphalea; species Omphalea diandra. The sequence continues at coordinate 4,737 of CATIWR010256520.1, read as the reverse complement.
TTTAACCAATGTTGGAGGTGAATATTGTAATCATACATTGGTATGATCATTATTTGACCAGCCATGATTGATAGTATATTTGTATTTAGACAACTTGATCACTTGATATGCCTGAATCTGATCTCATTTTGAGTTTGTGTGGCATTTCAGGTGGTAATGATGCTTTCTGCGGGGTATTTTAGAATTCGAAATGCTTTGCCAGGACCAGTGTGGACATATCCAGTATCCTATGTCTCTTTTCACACTTATTCTATTCAGGCAAGTGGGCTTGTAATTTCATTTTTTTTTATCTGCTCTTTATCATGACTTGCTGTATTGCAAAGTAAAAATCTAATTGACCAAGTATTTGACTTCTTCGGATCTGAATATCCTTTTGATATAAAGAAGCAATATTGGCAGTTCTTTTTTCCCTTTAAAATTTTGAATTTGTTGGTATGGTTGGCTAGCTTTTAAAATTTAAAGAAAGTTTAAGCTTCTGAGTGTATTTTTAGATTTGTTATCTGCTCTCACAATGCAGGGACTTTTGGAGAATGAATATCTTGGGACTTCATTTGCAGTTGGGGAAGTAAGGACCATTTCCGGGTTCCAGGCCCTCCGAAGTGCATATGATATCTCTTCTGACAGTAATTCCAAATGGGAGAATTTGTTGGTATTGTTTCTAATGGCAATCGCATATCGTATGCTAGTGTTCATTGTACTGCATTTTCATGTAGGAAAAAATGAATCTGTACTTAAGTTTTGCCGGTGTAATCAGGATACAAACAATCCAAGATGAATGGAAATTGCACTGTCTTCGTTTCTGTTCAAGTTGTATGCTTGTTTTTAACTAGAAGCAAATTGATGAAAGATAGAATGCAAATAATTTAGGAAGTTTTCGTTCAGTGTCTGTCTTTGATGCTGAGAACCCTTGGTTTGTTAGCCTGGGTATTTTGTTTCATTCCTTGATTGATGCATCATAACCCTTTTATTCCATTTTTTCTTTATATTCTAGTGGGAACAATAATGGTTGAGTCGTCTGTCTTACAGTGCGGAAGGTTTGAGCTATTCTTTCTTGTTCTGGTCTATGCGGGTATGTGTGCTTGCGTGCGTGAATCTTAAATCATTCTCATATAAGAACATTTCTTGAAATTTCAGTGGAGGCATTAATAATTACAGCTTGGCAATGATTTATGGGCAACAAACGTCTTGTGATAAGGTGAAGGCAACACTTCTGAATTCTGATGCTAACGATTTTGTATTTGTCTGCCCTGTGAGAGCCCTGGCAATTGTCAGTTTTATTTTGTGTCAACTTATAAGCTCAAATTTGCTTCACAGTTTAGTTTTGTATGCCTTGAGAGGCACATGTTCCCCACATATAATTGACTGCAAGGAGAAATTATTCAGTCAAATGAACTCACCTCATGCCAAACAAATTGAAACAACAACCCTTTTACTTTCTATCCTAAAATCAACTGAAACAATGACATTTAAAAAAAAAAAATTATAAATAAAAACTCTGCTTGACATGTGCACCCTCAATCAAAATTATTGACAAGAAACACTACAGGAAGATATATATATATATATATATATATATATATGTGTGTGTGTGTGTGTGTGGGGAAAGTTTTAGTGGAATTACACGCGGCCATTACAGTTGGATTTCTTGGCTTGTGCAGTCTTATCAATCTTGGACTGTAAATCCTGAATGAATTGATTCATATTTTTGGTTGATGATCCAGTGGGTGACACTGCATTTTCCAATATCTTCTTGAATTCCTTGATCCTGTTCCTAAATTCCTCCTTTGATCCTCCAGACATCAGACGGTTAATATTATCTGCAGCTTCCTCTTTGGTGATGAACTTCTTATTAGTTAAATTCAACCCAATCTTCCAATCATCAACCACTAGTTTCCTGTTTGTGAATTGGTCAGTATAGAGAGGGAAACAAAGTAATGGTACTTGACACCATATGCTTTCTAGTGTGGAATTCCACCCACAATGAGTTAAGAACCCTCCGATTGCCGGGTGGGTCAAGATTGCTTTTTGATTGCACCAAGGTATGATGATCGAACGGTCAGCAACCTCTTCCTGATATCCATCAGGCAATGGATTAGCATCATCCGAGCTGACAATATCAGGGCGAAGGACCCACATAAAACTCACTTTACTTAGGGCAAGTCCATGTGCTATCTGTATAAGGTCGTCTTTTGTAACATGGGCATAGCTACCAAATGAGACGTACAAGACAGAGCCATGTGCCTTTTGGTCTAACCAATGTGTGCAATCAGACTCGGACCACAGGCTAGTGGACACCATGGTCTTGGGGAAGTCATTGGAGAAAATGGGCCCAATTGCATAGAAAGCAATTTTGGCTTGAAGAGCTGATATAGTCTCATGTTCAAGTTCTTGCACTGAATTGCATAAAATAAAATCTGCAGTTTTAGTGTCATTGAAACAACTAAAAATAATTTGATGGCATACTGATGTTGTATCTGCTTCTTGGAGATATGACGTCGTATCCTTCCGTTCAATTGCTCTCACACCTGGTATGTAATCTATGGCATCTTCGCGACAATCTAATCACAAAATTTATACAATTTTTCATTAGAAAAAACAATTAATGATAATACAACTTAATTAAGAACGGAAAATTCTATAGTACCCATATTGTATTTAGGTCCTATCCACCATTTATCCATATTGGTATTTAGGTCCTATCCACCATTTATTTTTATTATGTATTTATATGCAAGGTGAATATGCTTAGTACTTGTATCTAACTAGGATGGGCATGAATCAAATATCCAATCGTGTTGATTTGATTCAAATATTATGAAGTAAAATTTTAAAAAACCTACATAATAAGATAACTGAATTTAATAGATCAATTATTTAAAATTTTTCTGATTATGCTTTTGATATATATATGTATATTAAGAATCCATTAAGAACATAATTACTAATTAGTAAGTAGCTTAATTGGTTACCTTGGCAAGCAAAATGACTATTTATCCTTAGAAGGTCCATATGATAATACAAAGTGAATACTAACGCAGGCTCTGTCCAAAAGGAAACATGTACTAATCCAAACTTCTTAGCAATTTTTGAAGGCCACACAAAAAAGGTATCAGCAATCAAACAGTGAACATCTTCTCCCGAAGCAACAATCCGGCCCACCACCTCCTCTACATGAGCTGAGAGCACATGCAAGAGAGCTTCCATGAATTGGTCATGGTTCAATGACCGGTCGAACCCTAGGGGTAGTCCATCGGACACGGTGGTGTACCGAATGTCGAGACCTGATTCCCGAACCTTGGCGAACAAGTCAGACCCAGTTTCGGGCTGCTTCAGGGCTTTGGAGGTTTGGTGGTGGATGGAGTGTGTGTTGATGAAGGTGATGGTGAAACCTTGGGATGCAAGCTTGATAGCGAGATGGGCAGCTGGGATTACATGGCCTTGAAGAGGGTAAGCGACAAAGATGGCATGAGGCTTCTTAGTGGGTTTATCTGCCATTATTACTAGAGTTTTGGTGCAGAAAGAGAGGCAGTGTTTTGTTTTATAGAGAAGAGAGGGTGGTGGTAATTATTAGTATTGTTTAATTAAGGATCTATCATTTCATGGTATATATAAAATCTAGAACGACTGACTTTGCCTCATTTACAGGATTTTGCATGTATGGGTGGTAACTATGGTTTTATCTAGAATTTACTAATAGTAGAAGTAGAGTTTGGATTAATTAGGGAAGACAATAATAATAATAATAATAATAATAATAATAATATCGTTGTTGTCGTCTTCTTTTGCTTAATAATTTGTCATCTTCTTTTGCTTAATAATAATTGAAAAAATATGAAAAAACACGAAAACAACTCTATTATTTTAATATAATAGTTTTTATAGATTGAATTCGAATCTCTATTTATTATTTATAATTTTCATTTTTTAAATTTTAATTTAATTTATTTTATTTGGATTCATTTGTTATTTTTTAATTTTTTAATTTGGATTTTATTATTTTATTATTTAATTTTTTTAGTTTTATATACTAAATCTTCATTTTAACTCTTCTATATATAAAAAATATAATGCTTTTTTGTTTTTAATTATTTTTACTTCATAATTTCTTTGAAATGTATTTCATAATGTTTTCATTAATAATATCAATAATATAAAGGGTTGTTTGATAACACAATTAAATACTAATATTTTAACCACCTAATTTTTAAAACTTATTTGATAATATTATTGATTCATTAATGAAAATGTTTAGTTTAATTAGAATTCTCTTAAAACAAAAAGTCAAAATTTTTAACTTAAAATTATCAGCTAATAAACTTAGCCAACATATACTCAATTGTTTTATTAATATGACATATATACCCTTCAAAACTCAATGAACTCCCTTTTAAAAATAAAATTCATATAATATTTATTCAATAATCATAATTATCAAATATATTAATTAGATTCAGCTCTTAATTTTCAGTTCATACCAAACAACTATACAACCAAAAACTTTCAACATTTAAATGATTCAGCATTTAATATTCAACTCTTAAATTTTCAGCACTTAATTTTCAGTTTTGCCAAACACCATCTAAATTTTAAAATAAATGGGAAAAACTTATTACACAAAAATTTTATGATTATATTTTTCATATTTTAAATTATGATTTAAAAATTATAAATAGAGATAATAATAAAAATTAATTAATAAAGGGATAATGAATATATATATATATATATATATATATA
>CATIWR010256518.1:0-12839 GCA_949677035.1 Omphalea diandra | reverse complement strand
TAAAAAATCACAATTCAAAACTCATCTTAGGGTTCATCATACCCAAGTGCCTAATTAATTTAGTTCATAATTGAATTACTAACCAACATCAAAATAAAGAGAAAATAAAATAGAAAAGTGTTCATGATAAAAACCCTTGTATTCTTCAATTCCCTTTAAGCTTGATAGTTGATCAATAATCCTTCTCTTGTGGATGACTTCTTCTCCAAAATTAGAACAAAGCAAAAACTCTCTAAAAAAATAATAATCCAATAATTCCTAATTCTTTTCTCTCCTATTTATAGTCTCTTATTCCTCTTTAAAATAAGAAAATAACATTATTCACAAACTAGGAAAAAAAACAACCTTCATCAATTAGGAAAATAAAATCCTTTTCTAATTAGGAGTCAAATTCAACCAAATTCCCCTTCTTGGAGCTGGTGAATTTCCAATTTAGCATGTCTTCTCGGGCCTTCCACTTTTGAATCAAAATTGGACTCAAATTATGTCTTAGAAAATATCAAAACGGGTCCCTGAATGGTGGTTGAATTTTTATTTGGTCCTTGAACTTCTGAAACTACATAATTTGACCCAAAAAACTCTCATATTTCACCAATAAGCTCTAATTTCCAGGATTTCCTATAAAATTACATAATACAAACTAAAAGTGAGACATTATCTAGTAATTTTTTCTAAAATAGACTTAATTAACAGAAAAACTAGCTCTAAAAAATAATAAAAATACAAAACTATCAGTCGTCAATGCATACTCTCCACCCGGTGATTGTTCTTGTGAGAATCAACTCATTCTTCTCGTTTGGAACAACCATCACTCCTCCTTTCTTTGGTATTAGCTGCACAAGGCTTACCCACGAACTGTCAGAAATAAGGTAAATTACACATGCATCAAGTAATTTAATCACCTCAACTTTTACAACTTCTTTCATGTTAGGATTTAGTCTCCTTTGTGGTTGTACAATTGGTTTGAAGTCATTCTCCATGAGAATCTTGTGTGTGCAAAAAGAGGGACTAATTCCTCTTATGTCTGAAATCTTTCAAGCAATTGCCCTGTTGTGTTCTTTAAGTATAGTTAAAAGTTTCTCCTTTTGATCCTCTTTCAAATCAGATGCTATAATCACTGGGAGCTTTGAATCTTTTCCCAAAAATGCATACTCCAACTGCTCAGGCAATTTCTTCAACTCTAACGTAGGTGGGTCTTCAATGGATGGTTTTAATTTGTGCTTCTCACTCCTATCAATCTACTCAAAAGCTTTCTCCCTTATTATTAGTTCATTAGCCTCTATATAAGCTACTTGCTCACCTCTCACACTGTCCTCTTTGCTTGTCTCTTTACCTTGAACAAGACAAAGCTCTAACGGATCTTGAGAGATAATTATCTACATATAATCATAAATAACACAATCCATATAATCAATGAAATAACAAGTGTCATCTTGATCAAGTTAGTGTTTAAAAGCATCAGAAATTTTAAAGGTCACTTCTTCATCTCCTACCCTTAAAGCTAATTTACCCGCACTAACATAAATCAAAGCTCTACTTGTAGCCAAAAATGGTTAGCCCAAAATTAATGGAACCTAGACATCGACATCCATATCAAGTATGACAAAATCAGCGAGAAAGATGAATTTATCTACCTTGACCAACACATCCTTAATGATACCTCTAGGGTATTTAATTGATTTATCAGCCAATTAAATACTCATTTTAGTTGGTTTAGGCTCCCCTAATCCTAATTGAGCAAATAATTTATAAGGCATTAGGTTTATGCTTGCCCCTAGATCTGCTAAAGCCTTGTCAATTGTTAAATAACCAATAAGATAAGGGATAACAAAACTCCCTGGATCCTTAAGCTTTCGAGGTAGCTTGTTTTGCAAGATGGCCGAACATTCCTCACTAAGTATCACTGTAGATAACTCCTCAAGTCTTTTCTTATTGGCTAGGAGTTCTTTTAGAAATTTTGCATACTTGGGCATCTACGAAAGAGCTTCAACAAACTGTAAGTTAATGTGAAGTTACTTAAAGAGTTCAAGAAACTTACCATAATGTTTATCTAAGTGATCTTTCTTAAGTCTTGTAGGATATGGAATAGTAGTTTGAATTCCTTAACCGACTTAGGACGCGCATCACCTTGGTCTTGGGTCTCCACTACAGTCTTCTCCTCAACATGAGCTTTAGGTTTAGCTTGTAATTCTTTTCCGCTCCTTAGGGTGATTGCCTTCACATGTTCCTTAGGATTCGTCTCTATATTACTAGGCAAACTACCCTGTTATGGGCACTTCTTTAACAAATCCTTGAAGTGTTCTAACGTCTAATAAAGTGACTCGAAATCTGATTGAATATAACACAACCCTTTCTAATATGATTACCATATTTTTTCCTTTATTATTTTTTGAGACAAATAAAAGATTAATAAAAGCTAAATTGCCTCATTTCATAATTCTTTATATACAATTTCATATATATTAGTATAAGAAAATTATGTGTTTAATAATATGATGCATTATTTCATGCTCATCTTTATAATTAGAAACCTCATTTCATTGGATACTTCTCATATCCATAATAGCTTTTACCCCATTTGTGTCAAATAATATGACTAGTTTTTTTAGTAATTTATTTTTTGCTAGAAAGCAAAAAAAAAAAAAAAAAAGTCATATTCTCCCATTTCATACTTCTTTTTACACTATTTCATAAATAATAGCATTAAAAGGTTACATATTTCACTGTATGATGCAATATTTCATAATCATCAATATTATGAAACAAGCTCATTACAGAGCAAAACACATTTCCATAGTAGCACTGTAACAGATTCCTTTCTAATATGATTACCATATTTTTTTCCTTTATTATTTTTTGAAATAGGCACAAGACTAATAGAGTTAAATTGCCCATTTCTTCATTATTTCTATATTGTTTCACATTGTTGAACCTAGCTTGGGAGTTTGGTGAACCAAGCTTGTTCTGGTGATTATAAACACATCTAAAAACTAATTGTTGTCCAAGTTAAAGTGTAAAATCTTAAAGGTACATCAATCTTTTGATCAAAGGCTTTTAGAAAAAGAGTTTTGGTAAAAACTCTAAGAATTCAATGCCAACAGGTGTTGTTGCATTTCAATAGGCATTGGTACTTCATCAATGGACGTTGACGATTCTTAAAAGGTGTTGGAGCATCACCCAAGTATGAGTAAAGGTATTTGGATCCCTTAACCAATGGCTTTCTTAAGTGTCAATAGGCATTGGTTGATCTTTAACAACGGGCATTGCAGTTTCACAACAAGCATGGCTTATCAATATCTCAATGGGCATTGCATTTTCACAACAAACGTTAGACCAAGTGACTTGTTATGAACAAATCTCTCAAAGTCTCAACATGGGCATTGTATTTTTATCAATGGGTGTTGGAAAAGTTCCTAAGAAAAGCTAAAGTTTTTGGATCCTCCAACGGGCACCATCATATTTGCAACAGACAATGAGATCTTTCTCAACGATTATTAAAAACTTGCCAATAGTCGTTGACACACTATAGAAAATCTTAAAAAATAGAACATCCAGTTCACTTCCTCTTGGAAACTCACAATAAGCAATGTCCATATCTCAATAGAATTTGAAGTTAAATTCCAATAGGCATTGAGAAGCTCCAACAGTAGTGAGTTGGTAACTAAAAAATTAAGAAAGTCAGAAGAGGATCATCTAGGCAAATCTATTTTTTAACAGCTAGTTCCATCAAGCATTTCAATGAGATCAACGCCCATTAAAGTTGTATTTTGTTCCAATAATAGGCATAGAGACTATCCAACAGGTGCTAAGTGACTACTTTGTGACATGAAGTGACAACCTTCTGTCTAACGGCTAGTTTCATATCTTTTCCTATAAAAGGACTCTTCCATAATGAATATAAATAGAGAAAATTAGTGAAAAATGAGTATTTTCTATTGTGAAAGCAATCTTTCAATAAAACGATTAAACAAGTGTGATCTAGCTTTAAGGGAAAATCATTGTCAAAAACTTGCAAAAGTTATCTTCAAAATAGAGTTGGAGAACAAGCTTTAAGACTTTAGTCAAAACTCACCACTTAATCAAACATTTCTTATGAGTGTATTCTATATTGTTTATTGCTTGAGTGAGAATGATTTTTCTCATCTTTCAGTTGTAGAATTCTTTTTGAGAAAGCTTTTGGTTAGAAGATATTAGAAGATCTAAAACCATTATTTGTGAAAGGTCTAAGGTAGTATCTACAAACTACTGTACCAAACCATTTTAGTAGCACCCAAAAGTCTACTTGTAATGGCTTGGTAATGCTTGAAAACTACTATTGTAAAGGTGGTTGATAACGCCTATAAGCTAATTAGATAGTTAAAGGCTCTAGTGGGAAAACTAAAAGAGAGGACATAGGTAGGATTGTGTTAAGCCTTTATAAACTAATTGTCTCGATTATTCATTATTTCTGCATATATTGTTAATTGTTTTTACTTACCATTGCCCTATTCAACCCTTCTTCTCTGGAACTAAGGGACAATATTTGGTATCAAAACCTATCTCTCTATCAAAGCTTAAGTGCTCAGAGTAAAGATCATGGTAAGTCATGAGGAATCATAAGCAATCCACAAGCCATCATTCTTTAGAGGAGATGACCACAGGTATTGGAAAAACTGTATGAAGATTTTTATAAATAGTGAAACCATAAATCTATGGGACATTATGAAAGAATGAAGAGAAGTCCCAACTAAACTAGTTGGAGATGTTCTAGTGGCCAAACCCAAGAGTGAATGGACAACAGAAGAAAAGAAAACAAATTTGAAAAATAGACAAGCTATGCACATTCTCTTTTATGCAATCCATAAATCTCAATACCCTAAGCTGCAAATGTGCACTTCAACAAAAGAAATTTGGGATACCTTGCAGACTCAACATGAAAGTACCAATAAAGTTAAGAAGAAAAATATATAAATGCATACTTACATGTTTGAAACATTTGTGTATCAGCCTGCTAAGACCATCACTAAGATGTATAATAGGTTTATTGACATAGTGGGCACTCTTAACACTCTTGGGAAGTCCTACTTCAATGAGGATATGGTCGTAAAGATACTAAGAACACTTCTTAAAGACAAGTGGGAAGCTAAGAAGACAACAATTGAATAAGTTAACAAGCTATACGTCCTGTCACTTAATGAGCTAATAGGACAACTACTAGCCCATGAAATCACTTTTGAGAAGCTAACTAAAAGATTTGGAATGAAAAAGAAAGATTTGGCCCTAAAAGCTAAAGAGGTACACTCTGAATCGCCTTCTTCTTCTTGTTTGCTAACATCTTCTTCTAGTGATGATGAAACCAATAGTGTAGATGAGCACCTTAGCCTCATAACATATCAAGTAAATAAATTTCTTTCAAATCAAAAAAGCAAAAGGGCAAGGAGGTATAAGAAAAAAAGCAGTAAGAGTCAACTTATTTGCTATGGATGTAATGAGAGAGGGTACATTAAGTTGGACTGTCCCAAGGCAAAGAAGAATAAAGTTCTTGCCAAGAAACACACCTCTAAGAAAGATAAGGAAATATAAAGCTTTCTGGGTTGACATAAGTGACTCTGAACCTAATAAAGAGGATACTAAAAAGAAGCTAGCCAATCTTTTTCTCATGGAAATTGAGGAGAAGTCTGAAGAGTCCTCAAATAAGAACTCCTTTAGAAATTATAGTAACAGTGATGATGAGCGTGAGGTAAATCCTCTTGATTCTTATTCAAGAGATAAGCTATATTTAATTATCACCAAGCTGACCATGAAAGTTGAGACTCTCAAGTCTAGTACTTCCTCCCTTAAGAAAGAGAACAAATCCTTAAAAGATTGTACTAAGCATTAAGAGACTTTTGTTAAGGAGGTTTAGTCTCTAACTACTGAGAATTTTAAGTTCAAGGATAATCTTAGCAAATTTACTAAAAGAAATGACAAATTAGACTCCATCCTTGAAATTCAAAGGAGCCCATCCATTAAGCATTGGATTAGGATATAATATTTTTACCTCTACTATTCCTTCTACTTTCAAGATAGTTTTTGTTAAGGCTGAGGAAGTTAACATACCTAAACCAATGAGAATGCCAAAAGTTTCCAATAAAGGAACTGCCAAGACCAATGGCACAAAGGCTAAGTATTAACCTATTCATATACAACTGAGACATGCTCTTCTTATAACAAACTGTGTCTACATGTATCATTCTTAAAAGCCTAAGGCAAAGTCTCCAAAAGCATAAAAATTGGAAAATAATGCTTATAGATATACACCTCACATGAGAATCACTCCTAGACATTTTGCCTTTCTAGAAGGCACGATGAGCAAATGGCTAGAACTAACCATCTAAGACCCAAGATGATTTGGGTACCTATGACTTGATTCTCTTTGTTTTATAGATGTGCTTGAAATCCTAGGTTAGAAAGTAAGAGTGGTATCTTGACAGTGGATGTTTAAAGCAAGTGACAGAAGAAAAGGAGTTTTCACTCAATTAGAAAAAATTGAAGGACTTGGGAATGTTTCATTTGGAGACAATGGGAAAGCCAAAATCATTAGCGTAGGTGAAATTAGTAAGGATGTTAATTCACCTATCCTTAATAAAGTATTGCTTATTAATGGACTTAAACACAATCTGATGAGTGTAAGTTAGCTTTGTGATAAAGGCCTCAGAGTTACGTTTAAACCACAAGCCTACTATGTGTCAAGGATGAGTGATAATAAAATTTTATTCAGTGGCAGGAGAATTCATAACATTTATGTTATTGATTTAAATTATGTCATTAACCATTATGCAAAGTGTCTAGTATCTATAATGGATAAAGGTAAAACCTAGCATAGGAGGCTAAAACATGCTAGCATGGAACTCTTTAACAAGTTGAAAAGGAGAAACTTGGTTAAAGGTCTACCTAAAATCAAGTTTGTAAAGGAAGGAGTTTGTGAAGCATGTCAAAAGGGAAAACAAGTAAGATCTTTATTCAAAGCTCAGAACATGGTAAGTTCATCTAGACCTTTGCAATTACTTCACATGGATTTGTTTAGACCTTCTAAAGTGTCTAGTTTGAGAGGCATGCAGTATGCATTTGTCATATTAGATGGCTACTTTAGGTATTTTTGGGTGTTGTTCCTCCATCACAAGGACTCTTATTTTGATGCATTTAAGACCTTTTCTAAGAGAATTCAAAAATAAAAAGATTTGAAAATCTCTTCAACTAGAAGTGACCATAGAAAAGAGATTGAGAATGCTAAGTTCCATAACTTTTATGATGAGTATGGTTTCTCACACATGTTCTCAACTCCTATAACATTATAATGGAATGGTTTGGTAGAAAGGAAGAATATAACTCTTCAAAAAATGTTTAGGACCATATTGAATAAGTAAAATCTTCCTAATTATTTTTGGGTTGAAGCTATAAACACTTCTTGTTATGTCTTGAATATAGTCTTAGTCAGGCCTTTGTTGAAGAAAACTCCCATGAGTTGTGGAACAATAGGAAGCCTAAGATTGTATATTTTAGAGTTTTTGATTGCAAGTGTTTTATTCTAAACTCTAAAGACAACCTTAGTAAGTTGGACTCCAAATCTGATAAAGGAATTTTCCTTAGATACTCTACTGCTAGCAAAGGGTATAAAGTCTTCAACAAAAGAACACTTATTGTAGAGGAGTCTATGTATGTTGTATTTGATGAATCTGACCCTACCTTTTCACGAATAGAAGATGTTGCTGATCTTGCAGGTCCTATGAGTGAGTTGAACATTTGGAAAAGATAGGAATGTTGTGGATAAGCTACAAGAGATGAGGAGTGAAGAAAATGTATATCAACCTCTTCCTGCTCTAAATGAAGAGAAAACTCAGCTGGAAAGGGATGGGGTCTTCAAGAAAGATCATCCAAGAGATCTTATCATTGGTGATCCTTCAAGTCAGGTAACTATTAAATCATCATTTAGAAATGATTGCACCAATCTTACTTTTGTTTCTTTTATTGAGCCTAAGACCATAGATGAGGCCATTAATGAGGAACATTAGGTACTTGTTATGCAAGATGAACTCAATCAGCTTAAGAGGAACAAAGTATGGACTTTAGTTCCTAGACTTTAAAAACATTCCATTATCAGAATCAAGTGGGTCTTTAAAAATAAGCTTGATGTGCATGGAACCATAGTTAGGAACAAGGCTCAATTAGTAGCCAATGACTATAAACAAGAAGAAGGAATTGATTTTGAGAAAACTTTTGTACCAGTAGTAAGATTGAGAGCCATTAGGATTTTGCTTACATTTGCATCTTATATGAATTTTAAATTATATCAAATAAATGTCAATAGTGCTTTCCTTAATGGTTATAGTGATGAAAAAGTATATGTTGAACAACCCCCTGGTTTGGAAAGCCATTGCTTTCCTAATCACGTGTTCAAGCTCACTAAAGCCTTATATAGCTTGAAGCAAGCTCCAAGAGCTTGGTATGAAAGATTGAATAACTTTTTTTTATTAAGAAAGGTTTTCCAAAGGGTTGGTAGACACAAAACTCTTCTCTAAATAGAATAATGGAGACTTATTACTTGTAAATATATATATATATATATATATATGATGTCATTTTTAGTGCTACTAATGTTTGTTTATGTGAAGATTTCTCTAAAGTAATGAAAAGTGAATTTTGAATGAGTATGATGGGAGAGCTTAAGTTCTTTCTTATATTACAAATCAAACAAAGGAAGAAGGGAATCTTCATTAACCAAGTGAAATAATATATAAAGGAACTAATCAAAAGATTTGGCATGGAGAACAACAAACCATGTAAAACTCCAATGAGGACCAACATCAAGCTAAGCATAGATGAATATGGCAAGGTTATGGATCAAAAGCTGTATAGAGGTATGATTAGTAGTCTTCTCTATCTAACAACATCCACACCTGATATTATGTTCAGCATGTGTTTATGTGTAAGATATCAGTCTAATCCAAAGTAGTCTTACTTTCATGCTATAAAGCACATACTCAAATACCTTATTGGTACTCCTAACTTAAGACTTTGGTATCTTAAGAATTCTTCATTTGACTTGAATACATTTTTAGATGCTAATTTTACTGGGTGTACTTTAAATAGAAAAATCACTTCAGGCACATATCAATTACTTGGTTAATGTTTAGTGTCTTAGAGTAGCAAAATGCAAAATTCAGTTGCTTTGTCAATTGTTAAAGCAAAGTATGTGGCAGTAGGTCTTTGTTGTGCTCAAATCTTATGGATGAAGCAATAACTCCTTAATTAGAAGGTTATGGTAAATTAAGTTACCATCAGGTGTGACAGCACCAGTGCCATTAATTTGTCTAGGAATCCTAATTAGCATTATAGGAGTAAGCATAAAGCTAAAAGACTTCACTTTCTTAGGAATTATTCTAATAAAGGTGATATTATACTAGAATTTTTTTTATACTAACCCTCAATTGGCAGATATTTTAACTAAATCTCTTTGTGATGGAAGGATGAAATTCATTAAAAGAGAACTTAAAATGACTTATGGAAGTACATTGAGTTAACTTCAACAGGTTTATCTCTTTCACCTTTGTTGATTCATACATATAGATTGGTTGATGATTGATATATTACTTAAAATGATTACCATTAAAGTCTTTAGACTCTATAAGCTAAAGATTTTAATTATGTATTATCTTGATCAAATGTCCTAGTATTAATTAAATTCATGACTATATCATTGATTTTGATTAATAATTTGCATTAACTAAGTTTTCAAAATGATTGCATATTTGAAATATCTATTTTAAACTGAGTTTTGTTTTGGAAAATGTAGCCAATGACCATTGTGTGTTTTCCAATGATTGTTGCATTATTGGTGAGTTCCACATTTTAACTTTTATATGTCCCACGATCATTATGTTTTCTAATAACTATTGTTCTTCACCCAATGGGTGTTACGAGTAACCACCATTATTGGATGAAGAACACTTGCTTAATCAAGCTAATAGTCATGTCCAACAACCATTATTCTTTTCGCAAAAGCTGTTGAACACTCTCAATGGTCATTTTTTAAATGTAAAGAGAGCTCACTAAACTTCTATATAAACCTCTTAAGCCCTAAAGTTGGCTTACTTAATGTTTTTATTGTGCTTTCAACTATATATATATATATATATATATACACACACACTGTTATTATTTTACTTGTATTCTTACTTGTATCATCCTCAACACAATTAACCAAATGGCAAACAAACCTGAGTCAACCAAGAGATATAAGCAACTAGCAAGAAAGAACCCTAAAGCCTTAGAGATAGAGGAAAATTTGGCCTCAATGCTCGCACAACAAAAGCAAAGGACATCTGAACCATCTTCTGTACCACAAGCCTCAAAGAAATCCAAACCTAGCCCAGAATCAAAGGGAAAAAGGAAGGAAACTCATACGAAAGAGGTTGATTTTTGGATTTTGATTCATATGTAGCATAAGTCCTAAGTTTTAATTCAAAGATCAAAACAAGATAAACACTCAAATACCAATTAGACATCTAGAAAACTTGTTTCTAGTAACATGAATTATAATGATTCAAGAGATGTTAATTTCAACCTTCAATTAACTAAGAAATTTAAGACTTATTAAATGAGTTTGTGAAATTATTAAGAACTCATTTAACAATCTCACCGAGACCTATTCAAAACTCAAGAAGAGAATTAACTCTCACAAGCAATTTTACTGAAAGAAATAATCTTCATTCATTCATTTATTTGCTTGAACAATAAAGACTATTTATAGCCTTTACAAAACTTGTAGAAAACCCTAAGAATCACTTCCTAATTAGTCTTTGGAATCTACTTAATCTATTTAGGAAAAAGGATACTCCTAAGCTAAATAAGAAATGACTAAAAGATACATTAGATATCTTCCTAATTATAAAAGAAGTTTCTTACATATGAAAATAACATAAGTTCCTAATTAGAAAAGGAAGAAAATGATATGTTAAAATCTTGTCAATCTTGGAAAGATATTTTAACTTGATTTTTTTTTTTTTTTTGTGCTTTTCTTTTATATGTGCCACCCCTTCATTAGTTCCTCTTTAGGACTTTTATTCTTCCACCAAAGATGCTTGGAATATTCTTAAAAGTTTCTTAGAATATTTTATAACCTTTTTGGAATCTTTTAGAATCTTCTAGAACATTTTTGTGTAAATTTTATCCATTTGTAAAGTTAGACTTCTTGATTTCATTTTGAGGATCCATACATGAATGGAAGTACGTAAATGAGCATTTTGCCCTTATGAAGAAGAATGTCCAAATAAGGTAGGTTTAAATATGGCAGTTCTAAATATGGCAACTCTAAATATGGTAAATCTAAATAAGGCAAGTTCAAATATGGTCATTCTAAATATGACAAGTCCAAATAAGGGAAGTTCAAATATGGCAGTTCTAAATATGACAGCTCCAAATATGGCAAGTCCAAATATGACAAGTCCAAATAAGGCTAGTTCAAATATGACAGTTTCAAATATGACAGCTCCAAATATGGCAAGTTTTGAAGCTTTTATGATGCCTTCATTCTTCTAAAGGAGAATTCCTTGCTAGTCCCTTTCACTTTTTGTAACCTTGAGCTTGCCCCGAACTTGATTCATATCATAAACAAAAATAAAGCAAACCCCTCCCATTGTTCAGAAATTCCATCTTAAAATAGAGAAGGAAAAGGAATTGGCCTTCAAACTACTTAAAAATATCTTGGGGAAGGTAAATTCTTTGAATGGGTTAAACTATAAAGGTGTGGATTAGTAAAACAAGTGGAGGAATTAATGGTAGGGATATGTGAGAGCTCTTTTGTCACATAAAAGAGTCGTCCTATCTAAAGCTCATAGTAGAATTTCTCACCGCACTAGAAGTTTTAGGAAGTGATTGCCACGCATATGCATAAGAAGGTACAATCAATTTCAAACATTTTGGCAAAAAATACATTTTAAGGCTGAATGAACTAGTGAAATGTTTTGATGCCACCACAACTTCAATAACAGAGCCTCTTCCCACCTTTCAAGTTGATGTAAATCAATTTTAGAAGTCAATAACAGATAGGAATAACAACTATAATAGCAATAACAATAAGGCTTCAAAGACAAATAACCAAGTTGTTGTCCCTAGGCACCAAGAAGGGGGGTTGAATTGGTGGATAAAAATTTTGAAAACAAAGATAAAAGGAAGAAGATAGAACAATAGAGACACAAGGAATTTATAGTGGTTCGGGCAAAATTGACCCTATGTCCACTCCCCAATCACTCAATTGGGTATTTCACTATATCAATGGTGTTTTCAAGCTCACACCCAACTTATACAACTTGTGTTTTGATGGCTAACACACAACCTTACAACAAAGTGTTTTCTAGGCTAACAGAAAACCTCACTCAAGTGTTTCAATAGGCTCACACTTACACCTTTCTAAAAGTGTTTTTACAGGCTAACACAAATCCTTACAACTTGATGTTTAATGCTCACACCTAACACTTGTAAAGAAGATGAAGAAAATGAGTAGCAAAGATTGAGAGCTTTTATCACTTGTAATAAATTCCTTAGCAACCCCCTTCATGGCTGTTTGGTGGAGTATTTATAACCAAACTTCACCAAAGAGACGTTGCAGATCATAGCTCATCAAATCTTTGAGACATGCTTGACAGATTTTGCATTTAATGCTTGTCAGGATGAAATCGCGGTCGCTACTGCCTTTCGCGGTTACGAAATCCAAATTCTTCAAGGGAAACCCCATTTGTGTCTAATGGCTAGTCCACGTGGCAACTTCTTATTAGTTCACCAGGAAAATATAGTCGTTGTCTTTTACCTACTTTCAGAAGTCG